>PVJA010026505.1:0-29564 GCA_004027025.1 Myocastor coypus
CTCACCTTTCCCATCAGTCCCATTTCTCCTTTCCATCTCCCTTTCCACAGCCTTGCTTCAAGCTGTAACGACCACAGGCTGGGATATCTACAGCCATATTCTCCAACCAGCGTCCTTGATTTCACTTGGGGCTTCTGAAACTCATGCTCCACAATGCCAGCAAGCTAATTTTTAAAAATACGAAAATGGCCTTATGTGCTATTTTCTGCTTGAAGCCTTCACGTATCTTCTAGGAAAATTCCCACAGTTCTTAGCAGATGCTGAAGGGTTTCTGTGCCTTCCGTACTGCTCAGCCTGAATCCCACATTCCCTGGGATCCATCAGAATATCACCTACGTTTAGCGCTTTGAATAAACTTGGGATTGGTAACCACATTTGAGGTCCCCTGGCCCTTTTTATAGTGTTACGATCCAAAGTCTTACAGCACATGTCCATGCATGGAACCCGAAAGGTGGTGCTAGAATCCAGCCTACACACAACACAGAGCCTGAGGATGAGGAAGGGTACTTTTTCTGAAGAAAAATAAGAGTTAGACTTTATGGCAAAGGGGAGCTTAAGGTCTCCTGTGAGAAGTGTCACAGACGCCATTTATCCTAACCAACCAGACAGTGCGGCACATGTAACTGATATCATCTATGGGGCTCTTTATTTAAAAGCTTCAAATGATGAAAACTAATTTATAATTTTGATTATCCTCTTCTTTTGAAATATTTTGGATAACCGCTTATCATCGGTAGCTTGAATCTCACTTGATGTATAGAGCAATTGATGGAGGAAAAGGGAAGGTGATTGAAAATCATTAAGAGGACTGGAAGAAGGAGACGTGGATTTTCTTTGCAATGGCACATCTTTGAAGCAGTATTCATATAGAACATTAGCACTTGGGAAAGATTCCTTAAATTACTCCTCAGGCAAGGTCCAGGTACAGCTCACCTGCTTCTGTGCTCGAAAATTTATCACGAAAAT
This sequence comes from Myocastor coypus, assembly GCA_004027025.1. Lineage (NCBI taxonomy): Eukaryota > Metazoa > Chordata > Mammalia > Rodentia > Myocastoridae > Myocastor > Myocastor coypus. The sequence goes on from PVJA010026505.1 coordinate 967, forward strand.
GAGATAAGGGTCACCACTGAGGTAGACTCAACGGAAAGATCCAGGTAAGCTGCTCTGCCCAGGTTCACCCTTAACACCATACATTTACCACTATCTAAATGAATGTGGTCACTTTATCATGTGTCATCTTGTCATTTAGCATTTGGAAAGGCTCCCCCATTTGGCAACTGTCTTGGTTTCGTTGGCCAAGCAAGTGAGACGTGAAGCTCACAGTATCTATCTAATCATCTACTTTTGTGCCGGATAAATTCAGGCTTGGTGCTTTGCACGTCCTGTAACCATCAGTTATGTGGGTGAACTGTGGACCACTCCCTGAATTGTGCCACAGAGGTGGCCATGTTTGAGTGATGTTCTATGTTATTAGACTTGGCTGGGCTTAAGGACAAATATAGAACAGCCAATGCTTTATTCTGCTCTTGAATAAACTTAAGCACAAACCATGTTTAGAAACAAGTGTAATGTTTGCTCTCAAGTGAGGTATTTCTGTGTGGTCAGTGATTACAGACCCTGGGCTGGCTCTGAACAATAGCTTCTCCCATGCTGATTTCTCACCAAAGAAGCATTTGTTTAGCTTTCAGGAGTAATCCATTGCACAGGCTGGGAAATAGGACCAACAACTGTTCTGAAATTATTGGCATCTCATCCCAATCTTATTTGGTCCATCTATTGTGTGGATTTGGGTATCAGTGCTATATTGAGAATGCGTAAATATCAAAGTAGACTGGAAAGAGCCAAATATTTTTTAAGGACTTGCTGTTGTTAATCCTAGACTTTAGAAATAAGGCCTAAAGATGTTGATATTGTTTCTTTGATCATGCAAAAGGATACTTTATCATTGCTACATCAGGAATTACATGTAGTGGGTCAGGAAGTACAGAAGGTCCTAGCTGGGATGTCTGATGTGGCTGTAGCCAGGTGTCAGCCAGGGCCGCGGTCACCCAGAGGCGCGACCAGGTGCGGAGCTCAGGATGTGTCCCTCCCCTGCAGCACTGCACAGGCAGCATGCCTTGGCGGCTTACCCAGCGGCCCACAAATGCTGCCTTCCATGGTGTTGTCTCAGGCTAGCGAGATTTCGTACCTGAACTTGTCTTTTTCTAGTGGGAGCACATCAAGCCGGGAAAGTAGAAGCTGCTTGGCCTTTTCTGACCCAATTGGTCAGAATTACAAAGTTCCAGCTCCACCACAAACAAGTCACTGAGCTGAGTCCCGAAGAGTGGGTGAGGAAATGCTGGCACCAGAAGGCAGTGCTCAAAGAAGCTGTAGACTTGTTCTAAAATCATTACTAGGCTAAGGTATGCAGGGAACACTTGGAAATATCTTCCCCTTGTTACCCAGGACCATTTCTAGAAGTTTCCACTGTTCACATATTTCAGCATTCCTTTTTTTTTAAACATTTTTAAAAAATCTGTTATTTACTTATTTATTTGATGCAGGGTCTTATCACATAGCTCAGACTTGTAGTGATGCACCTGTCTCAGCCTCCTCAGCTCTGGCATTACAGGTGTGTGCCACCACACCTGGTTTCTACACCTGCATTCTTGATACTGGTGGGTGTTACAGAGGCATGGCTTTCCCTCAGGGTTCCTCAGTGAAGCCAAATTGAAAACGCCACACCTCCTGTCATTGTTTGTAGATTCAAAATCAGAAACTTAGTTCTCCTTCCCATCTTGTAAGATGGCAGGAGAAAAAGCTGAGAAGCCAGACACTAAAGAGGAACAAACCTGAAGCCAAGAGGGCAGCTGCCAGTGGTACTGGTAAAAAGGGTAAGGTGAGGGCAGAAAAACCCAAGAAAGGGCAGCCCCACTGCAGCCCAAATCCTGCTCTGGTTAGAGGAATGGGTAGATACTCTTGATCTGCTATAGATTCCAAAAAGGCTTTGTACAAGAGAAAGTACACAGCTGCTAAATCAAACACTGAGAAGAAAAAGGAGAAAGTTCTTGCTACCATCACAAAACCAGCTGGTGGGGACAAGCATGGAGGTACCCGGGTAATTAAGCTTTGAAAAATGCCTAGTCACTACTCTACTGAAGATATGCCCTGAAAGCTCTCAAGCCGTGGCTAGAAACCCTTCAGTCAGCATGTGAGGAAACTTCGAGCTAGCATCATTCCCGGCACCATCTTGATCATCCTCACAGGGTGTCACGGAGGCAAGAGAGTGGTCTTCCTGGAGGAGCTGGCCAGTGGCTACCTGTGAGTGGGCCTCTCAGTCCTAATCATGTTCCTCTACAAAGAACACACCAAAAATGTGTCATTGCCACCTCTACAAAAATTGCTATCGGTACAGAGAAAATCCCCAAACACCTCACTGATGCTTACTCCAAGAAGAAGAAGCGCAGAAACCCAGACATCAGGAAGGCAAGATCTGGAACCCCAAGAAAGAGAGATACCAGATTTCAGAAAAGTGCAAGGTGGATCAGAAAGTGGTGGACTCGGGGCCTGGCAGGATGGCTCAGTGGTCTAAAGCGCCTGCTTAGGAAAGCTTGGACAGCTGCAGAGACCATGGTTCGATCCTTGGCACCACATGCTGCACCAGCCCTGCCCTCAGGGCAGGCTGAATCAGCTATAAAAATAAATAAACAAACAAACAAAAGTTCTGAAACACGGAAAACAATAAATTAAAAAAAAAAAAAGAAAATGGTGGACTCACAGATTTTAGCAAAAGTCAAAGTTGAATTTGAATTCCTCAGCTCTGGAGCTACCTGGGATCTATTTTTTGCTCTGACAAATTGCATTTATCCTCACAAATTAATGTTCTAAATTTCTTACTAAGCACCTAATTAAATGACCGATATATTTAAAAAAAGAAAGAAAGGAAGAAAAGAAAATGCCAGGAGTTATTTCTCTTCTAACGCAGAACCAAGAATTTTATCTCAGAAACTACAGCGGGAAAAGACTAAGAACCAAGCAGTGATAGTACCCTGACTCAAAAACTTCGGACATTACATCCACGCGGAATGCAGAACCTGTCTAGTGCTTTATAAATTCCCTACCAAGTTGGACAAGATTTTATTTTTAACCCAGCAAATGAAAAACCCATTTGGACTACCTCCTTCTTGAATGGCTGCACACGAGAGATAAAGATGAGGCTATGAACGAGATGCAGTCTGTTTTGTACAGTCAAGAGAATACAAATTGTGCAGTATTTTGTTTGTAAGTTTCTTTCTGTACACCTTTAATACTAGCAAGTCCGTGAAGGTCTATTGCTGACCTATATCAGCCTATAGAAAAGTGAAATCTTCTCAAAGTCAACATTAAAATTCACACTATTCAGGGCTTTCTTTTTCATGGTTTATCTTAGAGTGGGCCCACGGGACCTGTGCGGCTACATACACAATAGTGTCACTGTGGCCTGAGCTCATTGGCCCTGTGGTGTTAAGCATTATACAGAGAGCCTGCTAGCTCATTAATGGACCGACAAGGGCTCAAACACCTGCCCTCGTTTCATCTCTCTCCTCTCAGCGACGTCTTTCGTGTACAACAGGGTCCGTTCATGATATTCTGCATAGAAGGCGGCTCCGCAGAGATTCTGATGAGCTACTCCTAGTTCCATGAAGATTAAACTTCAAGACAGACGTGTGCTGGCTTTATTTTAATAACATTCTGATGAATCATGGGAATATATATATATATATATATATGTTTTGTGTCAAGACCCCTTACTTGCCAGGCAGGCACTGTGCCACTGAGCTATATCCCCCAGTCCTGGCTTAATATATCTAGCTAATTAATTGAAATAGGTTGTTGCATGAAAATAATTTCCTCTGGTTTAATGGTGGAAGTTAAGATGACTATGAAAATTATTTAATATATCTTTTGTGTTTGGGTGCTAAGGCCAAAATATAGTTACAAGGTTTTGCTTTAATGTCTTTCTATTAATGTGCTTCCTGCTAAGTTGCTTAAAAAACAAAACAAAGCAAAGCAACGCGATGCAACGCAAAACAATCATTTCCTTTTTGTCTTTATGTTTCTATATTTAAATGGCTTAATAGTTTTTTTTTTAAAAAAACATAATGGCTTTCTAATCATTAGGTTAGCACCTTATGGAAAAAGGAAATAATAAAAATATCATTGCCTGAAGATTATGTTTATATCATTTCAATTAATTTGCAACATTTTTATATTTTTAAAGAGAAAAAACTTGCTGAATTTCATTACAAGACAATAGGAGATTAACAATGGTTAGTATATTGTGTATCATTATCTTCAGATTAGTTGCTCAGATTATAAGATACAGGCATGCAAAACTGATCAAACAATAGAAGCACAAACCAAACTTTTAATGAGCTAAAAAGATTCAGTAGTATAATTATCTTATGTACTTTATGTATATGTTTCTGCAGTATGTTTAATTATATTGTGTGAGTATACATATGTACAGAGAATACTACCACTTCTTATATGTACATATGTGCTATGTGTACTAATGTGCTATGCAGAATATATACACAATATTACTATATTTTGTAGAATATAGTGTGTACAGTATGCTATAGTACTATATAGTATATATACCATACTGCTATCCTTTGTGTATATGTAGTGTAGTACATAAGTACACATGTTGCACGTATATACACACATATACACAAGAGGTAGTCAAACTATACGGTGCATGTTTAAAGTTTTAAGGTTTTAAAAGGTTATTACTATAAGAGTCACGTTACCAGTAATCCCACTCCAAACACTCCTCTGCACTTGGAATGTGTTCCGTTACCCTTGTGTTCTCCGGTGTCTTTACCAGGTATGATAAAAACTACAACGAAGGCTGCTGCTGCGTGTCATGCCCCAGGCAGGGAGGCGGCGGAAGCAGCGTCCTTGCTCACGTTCCTCGCCGAATCTGCCACTGCGCACCTTCTGGCCCTTCTCCAAAGGTAAGATGGCCATGCACGGCGAGCGCTTCGAGTCCACTGAGGACACTGGGGTGGCCGCACAGTGAAGACGCTCAGGATTCCGGAACTGCTCCAGAAGGCAGCAAGAGTGAATGTCTACGTGTGCTCGAGGAGAGGAGACGCAGCATAAGGGAGAGGAGGGGCCATCTGTAATCTGGCCACTACTGAGGTAAATGAAAGAGAATTAACGTTCACCATATTTCATCACACACATGCACGTGCACATGCAAACACCAAAACACACACACACACACACACACACACACACACACACACGCACACACACATTATTTTGAGTGAGGAATGAAGTCTTGTGGTTCTAACTTCCAAAAGATAAAATTACTTACAAAGTGAAAAGTCTTCCTCTTTTAGAATCTCAGCTGTCTAATGTCTTTTCAAAGAAACTCCAACAGGGCTGGTCAGATAGCTCAGAGGACTAAAGTGCCTGCTTAGGCAGAGCCCAACAGCAACAGGCCGGGTTTAATCCCCGGCATGCTGTGCCAGCCCCGACCTTGGTGGTGTACACCTGTAATCCCAGTGCTTGGGAGGCTGAACACAGGAGAGCCACTACGAGAGCCATCTATGTAGCGAGACCCTGTAGAACCTGTAGCAAATTCATAAAAAAGAGATCCCAACATTCTCAGCTCTCACAGAAGTATTCTAAAATAGCTCTGTTTACATATGTGTATCCTTTTCTTTTTTCTCTTATCCAATCACAGCTTAGTATTTATCCTGTCCTATGTTCTGTTCCTGGACTTTATTTCTATAGTAGTATAAAAAAAAAAAAAAAAGCCTCCCTTTAAGAATGGTCTGTAGTATGGAATATAAAAACATGCGTAACATAATAAGGTCACATTAATTCGTTGCACCCTGGATTTGTGTAGTTAGTTCTATGCTCAGGCTGATTCCAGTCTTATGCTTTTCAACACTGCAGTGAGTGTTGATCTTGAATATTAACCAGGTGTTACAAAGTGCCACAGCCAAGGTTGTTTAAAGAACAAAAACTCGTCTCGTGGTTCTGATGAGGACCTACTCTAGAACTCTGTTCTAGCCCTGGGACAGCCAGGCTTTTCCTAGCTTTCTCCCAGGTCCTAGGTTTCTCTGCATCACTCTTTCTACAGCTGCATTTGTCCTCTGCACAAGGATGCCAGGGATGGGGACTAGAACCCATCCTACCGACCCAGTCTCTCACTTGCTTGCCTCTGTGGCCACCTACACAGGGACCTGATCCAAGGCACTGGGGGAACAGGTTTCCAAGCCTATTTGCTTCATGTGAGCTTGTGGTAGCAGAGAGTTCCTGGGATGCATTTCTGCAGTTCGTGTGTCAGTCAGCTCCTCTCTTGACAGGGCCCGGGACCCAATACTTACAGTGTCAAAGGGGATTAACTGAACATAGTTCATGGCTCCTGGAGACTCAGCCCATGGTCAGCTGGCCCCAGGAAGAAACATGGCAGGAGGCCAGAAATAGACCCTGGACAGGCCACCAGAACCCACTTGGACAAGCCCAGGGGAACACTCTGCCACTCAGCTCTTGGGAGGCTGTAAATAGGCGGATCACTGCGAGTCCAATCTACTAGTGAGACCCTGAGCACTCTGTAGACCTTTCCTTAAAATATACAACGACAACAACCAAAAAAAAAAAAACAAAATAAAAACCCCCAAAACTATACTTATGGACTCTTCATAAACATGGCTAAGTTCCTACCCATGCAAGCTATACCACATCTCCTAGGAATAACAGAGGGGCATATCTTCTCCTTCTGCTCCTCATCACACTTTGGTTCTTTGAAAATATAATAAATGATTCACTGGTTCCACAGGATGAGCAGGCCCTGGCCCTGGGGCAAGCTGAGCCAGTGAACAAATCCCGGCCTGGTGGTGCACACAATAATCCCAGTGCTGAGGAGGCCGAAAACAGGAGGATCACTCCAAGTCTAAGATGCATAGTGAGCCCCTGTACCAAATACATAAAATGAAAAACTAAATGAAATAATTTTTAGTGTAGCTTGATTTGCACTTAATTGTATGGGATTGCCTTTTTTACATTATTAAGTGTACTTATTCTTAACAGGAAGGGTGTCAAACTGCCCATACTATTTTGTGAGATTTTTTTTTTTTCATTTAAGCCACATATATTGAACACCTTTTCATAATTTGCAATATTTTTCTGCATGGCTTTATTCTATTTCATATATATATATATATATATATATATATATATATATATATGAAAATGTATTTACGTGATCCCATGTCATGCATTTATGTTGTTTCTAATTTTTTTTTTCCAGTATTTTAGGCAAGGATCTACAGGGTGTTCAAGGCCTCACTACTAGATCAGACTCGTACTGATCCGCCTGTGTACAGCCTCCCAGGAGCTGGGACTACAGGCACGCGGCACCGAGCCCGGTCTCTGCTGTCATGTCAGCACACCCTGGTGGGAGAGGCAAGCACACAGGCCTAGGGATTGAACCCTGGTCCCTGAGCCTGCCTGCAGGTGCTCTAACCCACTGAGCTATTTGGCTGGCCGGTTTCCAATATTTTTACTTCTAAAGTAATTGTGAGATAACTACAGAGATAAAATCTTTGTGCACAGCTGGAATTGAAATGAATTTTGGTTTTTGTAAATAGACTTTTAAGCTAAATTAATAATTAAATAGAGTAGTATTAGTATCCTACCATAAACCCTCCCGTTCATCCTACAGAATGTGCTTGCCACTAGTTTTACCAAATCTACTTCTCAGCAGTGCAAATTGGGCTGTGTTTTTTCTATGCAGCACCGCAATTTTCCTTGAATAAATTTCATTTGCTGCTGAAGTTAACTCTACCTTACAGCGTATCATGCCGTAAATCTGTGCGGGTGAAGCTCCTGTAGCAGGTGGTGGACAATGGTCTTGGCGTCTTAGGGCTGTCACTGTATACTTTATACCATGTTGTAGGTAGGACACAGCAGAATAGCAACAGGCGACATGTAATGAACGTTCGCAATACACTAACCCAGTTAATCTTCTCAGCGGCAGTAGGAGAACTGACTGAAGAGACAGAAGCTCCTTTTGAAAAGAGAATAGAAAATATAGTAAAAAAAAAAAAAAAAAGAAAAGAAAGAAAACAGAAATGACACAGAATTTTACTAAGCAAAATTATAGAAATTCAACAATGATTGACATATTGCATATTGTCTTCAAATTAGCGGCTCCTAACAGACAGCAACTGCTTTAATAACTGGGTAACACGCTGCTCTGAACATCAGTGCCTTACAAGGGCAAACATCGAGTTTTGTTTGCGTGTGAACCTCTTCTTGTCTAGGGTTCTGCTGGCTTAGCTGAGCTCGAGCGAGGCCTCCATAGTGGGTGCTGATTTATTTCACATTTCTCTCCACTTCAAACAACAGCCAAAGGGTAGAAATGGGAAAGGCAGGCCGGGTGATGTGGGTAGGATCAAGGCCTCTATTCACATTTTACTGGGTGAAGTGAGTTTGTCAGAGACTGGGTCTGATGTCAATAAGGCAGAGCGCCACATTTCCTTTATAATTGGAAAGAATTATGGAATTCTAGTTGTGATTATATCACAGGGAAATGAAAAACTGGAGCTCATAATCTAATCTGCTGCTGGTACTTTTGCGAAAGGCAAATGACAAATTTCCAAATTATCAAAAGAAAATTATAGGCTCTTATTTTGTTTCTCTGCTTTTTAAAAATATATTTGAAGTCCTGTTGGGTTAAGAGCTCCATAAAAGATCTTTTCAACTGGCGAGGACTTTGAATTTGAAAGATTCAGTGAAGACCTCGAGAACATTCAAATATTTGAAAGAAGGGCAGATTCATAAACTAATTATCATGTAGTGAGGGAGAACATAAGTTATTTATAAAAGTGATTTCATAGATAAATGTAAGGTAGTATCCAAAGTCCAATTTAAAATAATAAGGTAAGGGCTGGCCAGTTAGCCCAGTGGAATAAAACACTTGCTTAGGCACAGCAGCCTGGGGTTCAATCCCCATCCTGCTGCGCTGGCCCTGCCCCCGGGGCACACTGAGATGGCCATTGAGACTGGGTGTGGTGTCGTGTACCTGTAATCCCAGCGCTTGGGAGGCTGAAATACAGGACGATCACTACTAGTCCCATCTGTGTAGTGAGACCCTGTACTAAATACAAAATGAATGAATGAATGAGTGAATAAATAAATAAATAAAGTAATAGGGTAGGGGGATTAACTAAATACTTGGGGTTTCTTGATTTGATTTTGCAATTCTTAAGATATTCTATAAAAATATAAAGAAAATTTACTTCTAGCTAAATTGGGAGAACACTTATTTTCAAGAATAAATATATATTGTTATATTTTTATAGAATACACTACATATGTGATTTTTATAATGCCAATGTTAGTATGATACTATAGGAGCTCCAGAGTTTTAGAGAAAGTCTGTTTCTTTGACGTCCTGTGTTTCTACAGATTGAGCAGTCTGGAGTATGAACTGGAGAATGTGTAAGGAGGAGACACCTACTACGCTGAGAAGTCATACCAGTGAAACCTAAAACAGTGCGACTCTTTGTTGAGATATCTGAAAATCCATTTAGTCTTTGAATTAAGAAACTGTGAAGTTAGAGAAACAATAGCATAGCACCCCGAAAGTAATTTATTATTACTTTGGGTCACTTTTCAACGGGAGAAACTTACTCACCTGTGAACGTAGAAAGTCATTGTTAATTGTCACTTTGAAAATGAAAAAAAATTATCACTTCTGAAGAAAACAATTTTAACGATCTTCTCACCCGTCGACGCCTTATTTTGAGTTGGATTTTCTGAAAGATCATCCTAGTGGTGGGAGAAAAACAAACATCTACTGACGCTGAGATGGACTGGCTTTGCACACTGTTGATTTCCTGGAATGGAACAGATGTTTTAATAGAAACATCACTTTACCTTTAATGATACAGATGTTTGAATTAATTTTTGTCAACTACTTGCTAAGATTTTTATAGCTTTTTTTTTTGAGAGTAATAGAGAATGAGGCGGGTAAGCAATGGTTCTGGTAAGCTCATTACAATCTGAAAGAATCTCAGCACGGGAAGAAAACGCAGGGCACGGCTGAGGTGCAGTTTTGACGGTGGTTGGCTATGTTCTAATGTGTGAATAAGGATTCAAGGCAACCCAAAGAGATGAAGACAATCATATGCTCTAGGCTCTTGATGATTGCTGCCGAAGGCTGTGAATTACCTTGTCTGATGAGATACATTTTAAATTAAAGTTCACGTGGGTTTATTGGCTTATTCATTTTACCAGAATTTTTTTTTAAATGAAATATTTTGTGGTCACACAGAAATATTTTACAATTTAGTCTTTCTAGATTTCAATTTCAGCAGTAAATTTTCTCTTTATTAACAAGACACTTTTCTATTCTATGAAATATACTAATATAATTTTATAATACAGCATCATACATACAATTATGTAGTATATGATATAATTTATAGCATGCAATTCTATCAAAGGTTGTTTTTCTTTTGTGTTTTTGAAACAGGGTCTCACTGTGCAGCTCACTTTTTATTAATTTATGTTATGGCCTGCTCAGCCTGACTTGGGGCTGGGCCTGGCACAGCATGTGGTGCTGGGGATCGAACCACGGTCCCTATAGTTGCCTAAGCTTGTCTAAGCAGGTGCTTTAGACTGCTGAGCTATCTCACTGGCAATAGCATATAATTCTAAATAATATGATATTAGAACATATTGTAGTAATTGTACCCTTATGCCTTTAAGTAACCTTATTATAACTTTGCCATTAGATGGCACCTTAAGAAATATTTTTTGTTCTCTTTTTCTTCTTTTTGAGGGTGTGTGTACTGGGAATTGAACTCAGGACCTTGCACTTGCCGGGCTGGCTCTGTGCTGCTGAGTCATATCCCCAGCCCCAAGATGCTCTTTCCTAATTTAAAACATGTACAGACATTGGCTGAGGAGGCGGGCTCAGTGAGAGAGCCTGTGCCTGCCCTGTGTTCCAACTGTGTCACCCAAAGAAACAAGACGAAGCAACTGTCCTCAAGCCACACCCAGACTTCCAAATAGTTTTGAGCTGATTAAATGGTTTTGAGCTAATTGACTTTCCGTACAACGCTACATGGCCATCATTAGAGTGACACTTGTAGTTACCAGGGTAAGGTCAGGACGAGCAGAGGTTGTAGACCAGTAGACCAACCAGTGGATTAGTAACCTGTTATTGCATAACGAAGTAGTCCAAGATGCATCAGTTTTGAATAACAAACATGAATATCTCAATTTCTGTTTTGAAGAGCAAAGGAGCAGTTTGATTGGGTGGCTCCGGCTCGGGGTCCTGATGATGTAAGCGAGACTTTTCTCCTTGTGCGAGCCCCCTCCAAGAGGCTGCTTGAGTGCTCTTCATGCCACGGCAGCTGGACTCCCCCTGTGGGAAGGCACAATCCCCATAGGTCCACGCTGGAAGTAAATTCCTGTTGCAAAAGACAGATTTGTGAGAAAACCAGAGCCAGTGTATTCATGTGTGTTTCTTGTCCACATGGGAAACACCCAGAGAACACGGAGTCCTCAAAGAGATAGGTTTGAATTCTAGCTTATGTTGTATCTTCAACTAGAGCAGAAAGCTTTTAGAGAAGGGTCTGGACGAAGGTAAAGGTCATTAGGTTTCTGAGAGCAATGACCTGGGCACAAGACAGGCAAATGGTGCTACAGGTCCACTAGGGCTCGGGCTCAGAACATGACCGTCCCAGGCACGGCCACTGGTATGCTCAGTACGTTGAGCTAAATGAGATTGGAAGAGGTACTGCTGACCTCCTGCCTTCCTCCTATGCTAACTTGCAGAAAGCAGCATTCCTCTTCCAGGCACAGCTGCTAGCACCTCCCCGGCCCCCAGCAGGCCATAAAACCTGGGTAAGTCCCTGGTTTTTTCCTTCACCCTTGATTGTCCTTATTTCACAAGGTTCCTCTCTTATGGCTGGGGGGAAGGCATGATACACGGAGAGGCCAAGGTGAATCGGACCGCACAGACCTTATTGGGTGCCCCCTCAGTAGGTCTGATCACATTTCTCCATGTGTGTCCATACTTCGTCAAACCTAAGCGTGATAGCAGACCTGCCTACTCGGGTCTCTAACTCTTCACTTCAAAGATTCTCATGTCACGTAACTTCAGCTGCATCGTTTTGCCATGAGCCTTCTTGTTTGCCTGTCACTTCTTTCAGGAGTGTTAGCCATTGTCCTCATGATGAGTGAGGACATATGTCAGCTTTCTATCCCTACCCTTTCTGTGGTGTCATTTCCATGCTGCTGAGATCCTAGTACTGTCTTCAGTGGTTAACGTGGTGGCGATAACTTTTGGGGCAGGATAACTTTTGCCTTTGTAATATATGTCCTGTTTCAGTAAGTAGAGGGAATCAGCAAGTTGTTTATGTACTCAAAAATATTTAATAAACTGGTTTTAACGAAACCAAGTATTCCTTTACCAGTGACCTAAAAATAAAAACAGAATACAGTGAATCTAGTGAAGCACTTTAAACTACCACATCCAGGAGAAGAACTTGGATAAGCTGTCACATGCAGGATGGTTTTGCAGAGCTTTGCTTGAGAAGGCCTTAAAGCAGGGAAGAAAATCTGCAAGATAAATGTTTCAAAGAAACATAAATCAGAGATCAATTATGCTAATCTTGGGTGTTTGGATTATGCAAAATACCTTCTCATTTTCCCCTGGATATTATACTTCGGAACATTTACCATTTGTTTCTTCCTGCAGATGTGTCCTGGAGTTGCTATGAGCAGATGGTTTTCCCCAGTTTTGGGTGAGCTTTTCTCTTGGAGTGGAGGTGGGTGTCCACAGTCCAGCCCGGAGGGAGGCCAGCCGGGCTTCTCATCCTGCCGTCAATGTTTCCATCAGCTGGGATTGCTGGAATAGTGGAGGGCAGCAATATTTGCACGGTCTAAGGATGAAGTGTTTTGTTATCAAAAAACATCCTATAACGACGCTGGAGAAATAAGCAACAGGACAAATCTTGCAGAGGGAAAAGCAGGCATTCGCAAAAGGAAGGGCTTACGTGTGTGGGTTTGTAAAATAATGTATTTTCAAGCTGATTTTTCCTCCTCACTTTGACTTGAAAATGAAATAGAAAGGGAGAAGAAGACAGAGTGGCAATAAGAAATCTGCCTTTTGAACCAATTGAAAGGTGATTTTTACAATAAAAACACATTCTTTAAAATATATAAGTATGTGGAAGTTCATAATAAAATGGTGTGGAAGAAGCAGACGGGCAAAGGTGGCTAAAAACAGAAACGCAGACTGTCGCTTGCGCCGCTTGGGCTGGCTCCAGTCTGTTGACTTTTCCAATAGCCGTCTTCATCTGCAGGCAAGAGAACCCTGCCTGGGATTTTGTTAGTGGGTCCGTTAGCCACAAATTTGGTATCCAAGGCATCCTGCGGGAGGTGTGACAGTAAAGCACTTATGGTGCTCTGCCCTAATTGTGTTTTCAGATAAATTGAAGACAGTTGCAAGAGGGGCAAATTAGCTGAACAGTCATGAGTAATTGGCCAAATGAGTGGCAGTCCTGCGCCCTGAGCAACATCATTTCTGTGCCACCCCCCCAGCACCCGGCACCCGGCATAAATAAAGCAAATGCCATGATGTTGAGGGAATGGCCAGCCTGATTTCCACAGGGCTCCGCACCTGACTCCTTTGTGCCCCTGCTGCCATGGAAATAGCCTTCAGCGCCCCTGGCCCGCCCCCTACCCCCTTCTCTCTTCACCAGAGAAGCTCAGTGCTCCCCTGCTAGCTTAACTTGAATGTGTGGAACTCATTTCATCCTTGGCCTAGGAGGGTGGAAGGAGCTCAGGGTCCCAGCTGGGGTGTCAGAATTCATGCTTTGGACTTGGGAGGAAGTGGGCCTCTGCACTCTACCGCCTGCAGCTCTGAGACTCCAGGAGGCCTCCACTGTCACCCGCCTCAGGCCTCACCACCATCCTGCGAATCTCTCTTCCTTCCACGCCCTACACCCTGCCCATCAGCGGGCGAGGCCAAAGCTGCCGGCTTCTCCCCAGGTATCTACGACAACTGTACTCCTCAAGCTATTGTCTGCTTTTTCTCCGCACTAGAACAGCCTACACTTTTCATTCTGACCTTCTCTTCTATGTCAGTGTTGAGAACAGAGCCAGGGCCTCATGCATGCGAGGCAAATGCTCTAGCACTGTGCCGTGGGCGTCGCCCCACTCCGCCACCTACACTTCAGGCAGCGGCTACCGTGTGCTCTTAGGATGCAGGACTCCCCTTGCTCTGTGTAGACTCTGACCTCAAGAACCACCACATTCCAGGCATGCGTGTTACTGCTCTGCTGTAAGGGACCCAAGGACATTCTGCCTACTGCATTCACTTGGCTAACGCTCTTTGACACAGGATACTTTTCTCAAAGCTGTTGCGTAGCTAGTTCATGGAACCTCCAAGCTCCCAGAGTACACATTGTACCCCAGCGCCGCAGACACAACTCTTAACCCACTGTCCTTCCTTTACGCGGACTCTGCTTTATGTTCTCTGTGGCATTTGTCACTACAAAGGGAATTTTCTTTCTTTCCCACTACAATACTGTTGCAGTGAAGACCGGGACTTGCTTTGGTTCCAGCTATGCTAATCAGGAGGGCGTAGGTGTACCCAAAACGTCCTCCTACTGAATCCCTGGAACCAAGAACGGTCCAGCACACCACAGCGCTCAAAAATAGTTGTTGAGAGTTGAATGAATACGTTACTACTGACACGAAGTTACTGTGTGAGCCAGAAGTCCATTTCCTCAGTTTTATTTTCTAGAAATGACCCTGATCAGCTTCCATCCCCTGACCTTTCACGCTGTGACTGAGCCTCTATGCACTGCGAGGTACTTATGCCCCTTTTCTTAGGTTTTTGGGAGCAGAAGTAACCTCATTTGTCTTCAGAGGACCTGTCATTAAAAGACCATTCTACTTTGTCTCAGTTTCTTTGGGTTCTTTTTCTCAGAACCCAGCCATCAAGCGGTGAGGAAGCCCAGCCATCACACGGGGGCTGAGGGACGTGTGCGGGCGTCTCGGCTTCCGAGTTCTGCTGAGGTTTGAGTTAGCAGCCAACCCTGGCATCGACCTTCAGACATGGCGTTAAGGAGGCCTCGGGAGGGCCGAGTCCTTAGCTACTGGCGCCCCCCTCACATCTTCCCGAAGTGGGCCCCGAATGCTGTGGAGCTGACGTGAGCCACCTTGGTGGTGATCTTCGAAGTTCCTCTCCCACAGAAGCTGTGAGAGGTGGTGAATTAGGGATTTACTCCACAACAAGTGTTGATGTATTGCACAGTAATAGAAAAATGCATGCATAACCATCGCTTTCTTTCCTCTCTTCTGGTTGCTGAGGTGTGTACGAGATGGCACAGACCCTTCTGTGTGCGCGCGCATGTGCATCCGTGTGTGTGTGTGTGTGTGTGTGTGTGCATGTGTGTGCACGTGTGTGTGTGTTGCTGGGGTTTGAACCCAGACATCCTTCTGTTTGCAGAATGCGTTATCCGAGCAGCCTTTGCATCGCCGCTGTTCTTCTCTCACCGTTACGGCACACTCACCGGAAAAGGAAACTTCAGGGATTCTCATTTCCGGTCTCTTTTATGTATAGTGATTCTTAGAATTACTAATCTTGGAGTTAATTTTAATTTAAGTAGTCTATTAGCTTAGCCAGCCTGGTTAGGACAACAACAGCGATAAGCATAGACTGAGAGGCTTACGGAAGAGAGATGCATTTTCTCAGGATTTTGTTTTGTTTTGTTTTGAGATTTTCTCTTGAGGCTGAGGTGGAGAGTCCATGGCTTGGGTGCTCCCCGGCCAGGACCTGGTAAATTTCTTTCTGGTTGGCAGGCGGCCACCAGCGGTTGCACAACCTCCTCTGCGTGTAGACAGAGCTCCGTTGTATCGTTATAAACACACTAATCCCTGCGTGAGGGTCCTCGCCTAAGCCTAATTATCTCCCAGCGTGCACTCGCGTTGGGGATAAACCTTCGGCGTATAATCTGGAGCTGGGTAAGAAGTTCACAGTTTAGCTAACAGCTCACACTGTCAAGTGGCTCCGTTTAACACTTGATCACAAAAACAGTACACAGTCACACAGTGCATTAAAAGTAACACAAAGAGGTAAAAATGAAGACCGCCCACAATTCCGCTCCGTGGAGACAGTCGTTAGACTTTCATGTGTATTTGAGAAAAGGCCTACACCTTTCTAAAGACTTGGCTCCCGCCTCCTAGTTCCTGCAGTGTCATCCTTTATCCCTTTAATGCTGATCGTGCGGATGATTTCCATGTCACCAAACGCTCTCAGAAACATTTGAAATGGCAGTGACGTATCTCACTTTTCTGGCCGTTGTTCTGGTTGAGCACAACAACGGTTTCTAATTTTTCAGAAATAAAGAATATTATTTATGTATGTATATATGTATGTATGTTCCGACTGGCTCAGCCTGTGGGGCGGGGCCGGGGGGCTGGCGCAGCATGAGGTGCTGGGGACGGAACACTGAGCTATCTCGAGGCCCCCCTGGAAATGAAGAATATTATTGAGATTATGGCTTTGTCTGTATGTCTGTGTTCTCACTGTAGATTCCTTGAACTCGAATCATTAGGTCAAAAGCCACAAACTTTTTCAATACTAGCACTTTAAAATTTCCTGTTTGGTCTACCTTATTGCAAATAGCTTTTGAAAGAAATTTGCCAGTTTGTATCTTTCCATGGTTTTTCGTAAAAGTAGCTCGATAAGCAAAATAATGTCTAATTGCTAGCAGTCACCTCTTCTTTACTGGGCTTCATTCCTGCAGTCATATCTTCTTCCAACCAAGATGCTGCGGTGCTTTTAGATTTTTCTCTGAAGTTTAAACTCCGTCACATATTCTGGGTGTGCAAACCAATCCTTTGTTCCCTCCTGCTTCGCACACCACATCAATGCCTCGGTCTCGCGATGCTTGGCCCGCTCTTTCGTGACCTGGCTTGTGCATATTGCTTTGGTCTCATTGTCAGTCAGTGCACTGTAGTCCCCTCTGTAGTGACAGGAAACCCCTTGCAGCTTCTAGCGTGCCTGTCGCATGCTCTCCTGTGCCACTACCTGGGCCATCAATGCTGTTCCCCACTCACCAGGTTTTCTCTGAGAGAAGGTGGGAGATGCTCAGCTCCTGGAGTGCTAGTGTGCTCAAGACGACGCTGGATGTTAGCACTGTCCCAAGGGACGTGTGCTCTGGCCCTTCACATGGTGATCGCATTTCTGTTGGCTCTCCTATTTTAAAGAGAAAAATGCCAATAAAAACAATGATACAGAGTTTCAAAAAAATGATAATAGGAGGTGAACAATGGTTCATATATTGTATATTGTTATCTTCAGAGTAATTGCTCACATCACAAGATATAGGCACGAAAAATAATCAAACAACAGAAGCACAAACTGTCCTTTTAAAGGAAGTAATAGAAATTAATAGCATAATTATCTTAGCTATCTTTTGAATCTTCTCATTTCTATCTGTTACCTATTCTATCTCTATCTGTCTATCTATCTATCTATCTATCTATCTATCTATCTATCTATCTATCTATCTCTTTTCCCCATCCCAGTTCGTTCCTTTCAAGCAGCTTCCTTTCCACAGCATCCATGATATTTTTTTTTTTTTTTTTTTTTTTAATGAGCGGAACATATTTATTGAGGGAAAGAAAGCTCCTGTTCAAGAGAGGGACAGGAGGGGGGTCCCGAGCGGGTGTCCTCCCATGATATATTTTGGATCTAACTTACTCTTGCAGGTTCTTACACTACAGAGACAATATGATGTTTGTATAGGGGAATCTGGCTCCATTATCCCCTAAACACCTTTAAGTCACGTGATTTCTTCTGACACCGATTCCTTCTGAGCAGTTTCAGAACAATTTTCGTATGCACGGTCCCCTCCCCTTCACCTGTGAGAGCTCACTTTTCGGGTTCTGGATTCGCATTCCTTGAAGGCGTGCTGAAGCTCCACGAAGTTTGCATTTTACTCTCTAGCATGGCGCTGTCGCTTCACTGTGGCAGAGTCAGAACACGGGGAGCCCTTGCCAGTCTTCTGTTAAACATTATATTGTGGCTTTCAAGGCCACAATATAAATTGGCAGCATGTAAAATAGTGGTAGAAAGAATAGCACAAACTTGTGTTATAGAACATTATTAGCTCAGGATTGAATGGTAAAATGTAATAACTGGGGGCCCACCTTCTCTGGGGTGAGAATCTGGCATCACCCACTGTGTTATTTATTAGCTCGATGCCTAAGAAACACTCAGGACATGGGAAAATCTTATTTATTTAAAGTATAACTTAATAAATTGTTATTATGTGTACTTACATGTCTTTAAAGATACTATTATAGAGACAGCTACTTCTTTAAAAATCAGAGCTGAATGAGGGCATGTTCAATGAGCATGTTTGATATAAGCCAGGTCCTATTTGTAACTGAAACTGCTCAACTATTGTCCCCTGCAGAAAGGCAGAGGTGATACTTCCCTTTCTCTCTGCTTTCATTTGCCTATTCTTTGATTGATTGATTGATTGATCCATTGGTGGATTGTAATATTGTGGATTAAACCAAGTACTTTTCTTTCTCTGAGCTACATTGCCATTATTATTATTATTATTATTATTATTATTATATCTTAAGACACAGAGTCTCCTTAAATAGTGAAGTTTCCTAGGCTGGGGTTCTTCTGCCCCAGCCTCCCAGGTGCTGGAATTCCAGGTACGCACTACCATACCTGCCTCTGCCTCCCTATGTATGACTAATTTATATCGACTTCTGCCTTCTGAGAGGTCGAGAGGACCACCTGATAAGCTACAGATATGATCCCCACGTTCACACTTTGCTTAACCAAGGAAGCAGAGCCGCACGGGATCTGAGAACTAATTTTGTCCAACTACTTACATAGCAGAAGCCGGGGTATGGGGTCGTAAGTGTGCTGGGGTGTCTGGGCTTGTTACAAAAGCCATCCCTCCTCTCATACACAACATTGCACTCCAAATTAATAAGCACTTTTCGGTCTGAGCGTTGGCTACACAGAATGAGCCCAACCCTTTGTCACAAAGCACCCGTTTAAGCCTAGCAGTGCATCATCTCGGCTCTGGAGTTCCTGAATGATAATTGGGTGGGAGAATATCATCCTCTTTCAATTAACTTTCTTATTCTTGACAGCTTGAGTGGATTTGTCAGCTGAATTCGTGGGTTAATCAGAATTCCTTTGGCTGCAAGTAACAAAAATCTAACTCACTCCAACTGAAACAAAAAGGCTCATATATCTGGCAAATCAAAAAGGGTTTGGCTTTGGGCAAGATGGGAAGCTGGGCCTTGGTGCCAGCTGGGTTGCGTTTCCCCTTTTAACTCTGCACCTTTCTTATCTACTTATTTATTTTTGCGGCACCAGGGACTGAACTTTGGGCCTTGTGTTTTCCAGGAAGGCACTTATTCTACTGAGCTATCTCCCCAACCCCAACTCTACACCTTTCTATTTTTAACTACACTGCCCAAATTGCAGAGACAATTGGCTAAACTTGTGTCATGTGAGCCAATCACTGTGGTCACGCAGCGTGGTGGTTTGGCCTAGCTTGTCTTCAGAGTCCACTGTGTCCCTACTCCCACGTCGGCAGGAGCAGCTAGGGTCAGCCCAATCCAAGCTGCTTAGATTGAGAAAGATTACTGCTGTAGGAGGGTCAGAGCTGGTTAGTCAAGATTGGATGATCCTGCGAAGACAAGCGCGTGGATGCCAAGGTAGTTAACAGCTGCTCTGGGGAGGTCACGGATCAAACATCCAAACTCCAAGATGCAGAAACGACAGGGCTGGTCCGGAGCAGGAGACATGGTCAAGCGGGGTGCCTTTTTATAATATGCAGCCCATTTTCAACTCAGGGTTACCCTAATGGGCCACTATAGCACCTTATGCTACATTAGAATTCAAACTATATTTTACTGAAAAGCTATCTACAAGGTACTAATCAACAGTTTTGAAAGTAATTTTCCTCAGGCACCTAATATGTTGGGTTATAAGGCCGTGCTCTTTCGTTTACATGTTTCAGTTACGTACTTCATTATTTGAAGTCAGGTCATATATTGTATTTCATTCCCAAATCTATTCTGATTTGGATGATTCTCCATGTGAGGCTCTTCTCTATGATATTTAAAGAATACCTGGAAAGATGGAGCCTGAGCTAGATTAATGTTGTACAAATCTTATTAACATCATCTGCTCTGTTTCAAAGGTCAGATACACTCAACGAATTTACTTTGAAATTATTTTGTTTATTTTGTGGGCATATACATCATGAGCTTTCTAAAGGTCAAAAGTAGAGTTTATTCTTGGATTCTCGGGCAATCTGATTTCCATTTACAGTACGCTTCCTTGACCCTACATGCAGCAGCACGCCCGGTTAAGTCATCCTTCCAGCTCGTGTTTTGTTCAATTCTCTCATGAAGGAAATCCTTACTAGATTAAGGCAGTGCTGAAATTCCATTTTGTTCCAATTGCTTTTATTTTCAACTATGTTCATAAGCGAATGTTCCTCATAAGTGACATCTGAACTCTGAAAGCTGGTTTCATGCCTCTTTTGTTTTCAAAGGTGTGGAGGGGTCTTCCTTGGCATATTTCTTGCCTAGAAACTGGAGCAAAGGCGAACAGATTCCTGGTTTTCATTAACATTTACCTGGTCGAGGTTCTGAGGCTTTATTAATTGATGTTTGCAAAATCGTTGTGTGCTCTGTAGAGATGGTGCTAATAATGATGGTCTTTTTTGCAACTCAGACAATCAAGGGGTTACTTATATTTACAGAGTATTTTTTCAGTATTTTTAAATAGTTTTTTTTCCCCGTTACCATATGTACTTTACCAAGATGGGAAGAAAATCTCTCAGACTATTTTATATTCATGTTCATTAACATTCCAGGGGAATAATAAACCTCCAAACACGTCACGTATGAATCAGTGAGGCATGGCTAATTACAGTTTTCAGCCACACAGCCAACAACATCCACCATGAAATGTGGTGCCTGTTAAATACCGCTCTCTGCATTTTTGTTGGGGGAGACCAGAAAGAAATAGAGAGGTTACAAATTGCAATTTTAAAATGTCCAAATATTTTAGGGATTTGTACATTCTAAATATCTTTCAGGCAAGTATTTATCACAATCATGACATCCTGTTATCAAAACAGAAAAAAAAAAAAAAAAAAAAAAAAAAAAAAAAAAAAAAAAAAAAAAAAAAAAAAAAAAAAAAAAAAAAAAAAAAAAAAAAAAAAAAAAAAAAAAAAAAAAAAAAAAAAAAAAAAAAAAAAAAAAAAAAAAAAAAAAAAAAAAAAAAGCCCTCCAGAGATTTGCCGTAAAAACACAACAAACAAAACAAAACAAGACAAAAAACATAACTCTTGAGAACAAACTGTGTTATTATATAAGGAAACAGAAGATACTTCTTGGTACATTAAAACATATGAATTACACACAGTTTTCCATACATATTTTATATTTAGCTTTAGAAATGAATTCCCATTCCTTACAAATTCATCTTTATACTATGACTTTCTCCAGTCCACAAACAAAAATCTGAAAAACAAACAGATGAATACAGTGAAAATCGAAAGTCATGACTGCAGCACTCAATTGTAGAGGTCTTTTTATATTCATTTTTCATCTGTTCTATTACTTTATTTGGTTGAAAACACTTTCCTTTAGTACTATCCATGTTTCTGAATATCCGGACTACTTTAAAAGCAACATGGATGTTTACACTTAAAGCATTTAAAAGTACCTTATTTTAATAACATAAATAGTGTATGGTAAAAAAGTTGTTCAAAAGTTTAAAATGGTATCAAGTAGAATAACAGTCCTGCAACACTGCTTCTCCCCTCCTCCTGGCACAATAACTAGAGATACTCCAAGAAATTTTCCGTATTTGTTCCACCATAGGTGCACACCCAAAAACCTCTGTAAAACAGAGACATTGATCTGATGTGAGGCTACCTGGGAGAAGCTGTTTATCCCATGAACACCTTGTTGCATCGTCACATGTTTTATAAGCGCCTGCTGACCATAGACGGGATGCCTTTTCTAAAAGTAAACTGGTTTCCAAAACATGACTTTCCTCAAAGTTTCAGATGAGTTATTAGGGACATCAATAATTAATTATTCATGTGTAGGTGCACAAGCAAAGCGCAATTGTCTCCTTGACGCGCATGACCACACTATACATACCTTCTGGCAACTGCATTTATGGAATTATGTAACCCTCCCACCATAACCACGCCTACAAGGCCCCTACGACCTTTGACCTCTTATGCCCCTCCCTCTTCAGCTTTCCAGGCCTTGTCTCTGTTCTTTCTCTATGCTGCTCGCTTGTGCGCTTGTTTGTACCTCAGGACTTTGTGTGTACTGGTCCTTCTCTGTGGAACATTCTTCCTTAGAGTTTCCTCACTTCAGGCTCACCTGTTTACACACTTACAGTGGTGCTGGCTTCAGTACAGGACAACACCAAAGGTTACATCTCATTGACTGGCGATTCTCAACCTCTAGCCCAGTGATTAGAGCAGAGTACCTCTTAATGTAGGAAAAACAGATGAACAGAATGAAAATTGTGTACCATTCTGCAGGAGGCTTTTTCCTAAAGAAACATTTTAAAAATTTTTCTGGAATGCTTTTAATGGGTTTTATCTTCCAGAATGATGAAAAGTCTTCAAAGCAGCAGCAAATCCAGGGCAATGTGTTCCGAGGCATAATTTCTTGAGACTGATGAAACACTGTGGCTAATCTCTGTGCCTCCCTAGTGAGAGCACAGCTTGGACACCAGCTTAGTTTTATGCACCTTGTGTTCTAGGTAACTGAAAGATGATTGCAAAAGATGGCAGTAAGGAGGATTAAGAGCGATTATTTATGAGGCATAGGTAAAAGGAGACAGCATGCATATGTTCACCAACTACAGGGACTAGACTGATCTCTGCCTGATACACACTTCTACCCGAGGAGTACATTTAACACGGGGCAACGAAGGGATAAATAAGATCGGGGATTCAAAAGAAAGACAGGAAAAGGTTGGGAGAGAATTTTTAGCATATCTTAAGTTGGCTCTTGATCTCATTAGTAACTAAAATTCTCTAACCCAAAAGCTAATAACTTTAGGCTAAGAAATTTAGGAAAGGGATTGAGTATGTGGATGTAGCCTAGACCTCATCCTTCTATACTTTGCTTTAGAACACTGCATTTTTTTCAAATGCAATATTTTCACAGTAGGTTGTTTCCAAATAAATCCTCTAAGATTCTTACGCGAAAGTCTAGTTTGTGACCTGCAGCATATACCTGAGATGAATTGTGCAAAGGGTTGAACTCTTTTGACTGAGACCTTCCCAGTCTTGAAATTGTCTCCACGAAATAGATTTCCTGGTAGTTCTGTGGGCTTGAAGAGGATGGTGTTGGTATTGTTTTACAAAAGCAGAACATCATGAGACCACCAGGCTTTCTCAACCTAAATGTGGTTCTACGCTGTGTGACAACAGGAAGTCATTGCTAGGTCACCTGGGCCTCTTTGATGTAGTTCCATGTCTCAAATGGTACAAATGTCAGGGTTTTCTAGTACTTGCTTTTTCTTGCTGTGTTGCTACGTGATCATTCATCGACCCTTGTTTGTGGAGCACCTGCTGTTCCGTACGGCAACAACAAAGTTCTTCACTTAATGGAACTTACATCTTATTTGGAAGAGCAAGGCGGTAGACAGACAAGTCATGAGTATCATTCCTTTTTGAAAATAATAAAGTCTTTAAAGAGAATATGAGATGGTAAGAGAAAAAAGAAACATTAGACATGATACAGAATTTCACTAAACAAAGTAATAGAAACTTGACAATGGTTGTTGCACCAATAATATCATTAATTCTTTGGATTACCAGATATAAACATGCAAAATTGGGGGGAGAGAAAAGAAATTAAGCAATAATTGCTCCTTTCAATAGACCAGAAGAAATCAGCAGTGCAATTTTCCAAACATACATATATAATATATAATATATAATATATAATATATAATATATAATATATAATATATAATATATAATATATTATAATATATAATATATATTCTTCTTTCTTTTGACCTTTTCCTCACCCCAGTTCTTCCTTCCCATTGAACAGATTCTTTCCCTTTCACAGTGTCTATTGTACCTTTGCAAATGGTGACTGTAATTGCAAGTAAAGCTATGTGTTACGAAGAGTGGCTACAATAACAGAATGTACAGAAGCCTGACAAAATTGGCTTCTAAGCCATGCATGATGGTACACATCTGTAATCCAAGCACTTGGGAGGCTGAGGCAGGGGGAACTTTGCAAGTTTGAGACCAGCTGGGGATACCCAAAATCAATCAACCGATCAATTAATCAATCAAGGACTTTTAGGTCTAATGATTTGCTAGATCTTTATATTACTTTCTAAAAAAAAAAAAAAAAAAACTTTAAAATCGTGAAGTAAGAAGCAGACTGTCTTCAGCAATATTGTCTTTAAATCACCCTTCCTTTCTTCCGTGTTGATCACCCTCCTGGCCTGTCCCATGCAAGTCCTTCTCTGTCACCTTCTTAAGTCCCCAGGAAGTTCCTGTTTCCCAGTATGAGTCTTTGGTGCTTCGGTTTGTGTGTCCTAAAGGCAATTTCAGGGTGTGGGCTCTCCTCATTGTTCACGTAGTGATGACACTAGGCTGTAGGCAGCATAGATTTTTTTGTTGTGTCTTGTTAATTTTTGAATTATTGTGCTATTCTCAGCAACATGGACTTGTGCTGAACCATAGCCATCTGCAGCAGATACAACTGGTCCCCAGCCGGTCCCCTCTACAGTTTCACTGCACAGCGGCCTGACCTCTAATGGCACTTACTCTACGTCTAGGTTTTTATGACCACAGAGGCAACTCAGTCTCCTCAGGCAGCAGGCCAGATAACTCTGGGCCTCTGAAAGCAGTTCACATTGAATGAGGGGAATTAGGATTTCAGCAATCCAGTTCTCTTGTCTCTTTGGTGGGTAACCCAGCTCTCGTCTAAGACATGCATTATGTAACACCTCTTGCAAGCCTCCGAGACGGTTATGATATAGCTGCCCCTTCTAGCAGCAAATTGGGTGGGTCGCGTTTTGGGTCTGTCTTCCCTTCCCTACTTCACTTGTGTATCCTCTTACTCTGATCAACTCTGCGATGAACTAGTGGCCCTGGAATGTGTGAGGACTCACATCTGGGAAATCCTAAACAAGGTAATTGTGCAATCCAGTCACAGAGTGGACAGTCACCTCTCCATTGATTGTCTTAGAACTGGGGGGTGCAGGGACCAACCACATGCCTCACTGGAAGTAACGCTATATGCTCTCGTTAGGCTGTCTGGTGAGGTTGTAATCATAATTGGGGATCACTATTTAGATCCAAAATATGTTCCTGATTTTTCCCTTTTGATTGTCAAGTACAAGATGTCATGATTATGGGCTGACACATCCTCAGGAAGAGTTTCGCTGTCGAACCTTCCAGTGTCACATGGCTCAGTGATTTTTCTTCCACGTATAGTCCAGCTACTGACGTGTGTTGAAATTTCACATGCTAGTCACCTTGAGATAAACGTAGAACTCCTGAGTTACCTCTGTGCCCATGAAAGCTGGAAAGAACTGATACATTATAGGAAAGAATCCCCAACTGACAGAACAGTGGCTTTGGAAGCCTGAAGGTAGGTTTTAATTCCTACTCACAGTTAATATCTGTACCTATGGATCATAGTCCTGTTGTTTTAACTGTAACTGTTTTCAATTTTACCTCGTTATTTACAATACGCTAATGCATTATGTGCCCATAGTGTCAATGTGTTGGAAGCATAATCTGACGGCAATTAATCACGTGACATTCTCTGAGAGTCCTCCAAGGATATCAGAATTTCACACCAGGATACATTGTAGAATACCTTTCCATTTTCCCTAGGGTGCAAACACCAAAAAAGGTGACAGATCTAAGATTCCCTGTAATCACATACTGTACCTTACCTAACAGGCCAAAGATGAAAGAAAGAGAGGAGCGCATGGTGCTGTTGTACTAGGGAAACCAGGGACTTCCTGCAAGCATTTGTCCAAGCTGCTCTTTATTTTCCCTTTGTTTAAATGCACTTGGTACAGGGTCTACAGGGTCTCACTACACAGATGGGACTCAGAGTGCTCCTCCTGTTTTCAGCCTCCCAACCACTGGGATCACAGAGAGTTTAATTCATCTGCACCGGAGAATTGAGAAAAGGCACATTTAGATCTTACTCAGTTATTTAAGGCATTTTTATTGTATGTCTAGCAGTTCTGTAGAAGCCGGAAGTACTGCATGGATCTTGCATTGTAGCGGACGAGACAGGACAATAGATGAGACAGAACACTTCACCTAGCGCTGGACAGTGACCAGTGCTAAAGAGAAAAACAGCGTGGAAGTGGGGGAGTGGGGGCTCATGGTGCTGGCTTCTTAGGACAGCAAATACAGCCAGCGGTGGCAAACTGGAAGGAGCACGTGTCCTCAGAGAAATATACATGTGAAGCTTATTTAAAAAAAAAAAAAAGAAATAAAAATCCAGAGTGGAGAAAAGGAAGCAAGAGGAAATCCAGCCAGCCTTGAGTCAGGTGGGGCAAATTAATCGTACTTTGGGAACAGGCAAGCTAAAGTACAGTGCAGGTTTCCATTTTATGCGAAAAAAAATCCTGTCCCCCACCCCACCCCCCTTGTAAAAAAAAAAAAAACACAAAGATTGTGCTAAGGTGAGAAAAATGTTTCTCCAAAGAAATCCTCACCTGCCCCTACCTGAGGGGCAGAATCCGGATTGCTCCCACTCTGCCTTCCAGTAGGCCCAGGGCAGGCTCGAGGTCTGCGCCCATTGGTCCCCGCGCCTGTCTCCAGAGGCGTGGCCGTCGTGGAGCCCGCCCCCCAGCGCGGGGCCGTCTGGGAAGTGTAGTTTCGGCCGGTTCCGTCCCGCGAAGGGACTCGGTGTCCTCGGGTCCCAGGTCCTTCGGCCGGCCATCCTCCATGCTCGCGCCCCGCGCTCTCCATTGCTCTTCCCTTCTAGCTGTGGCCCCGCCGCTCTGGGACGTTGCAGGGATCCGTACCCCAACCGCAGCGGAGGGAGCAGAGCGGGGCGCGTGGGAGGCACAATCTGGGGGTGCATTTTACATCTGGTGCGAAGTAAAAGCAAGCGCGGGGCTTGGGCTCCGTTCTGGCGGGAAAACCCGGCAGCGCGCTGCGCCTTTCCTTCCACCTGTTCTACGGTCCACTGTATTCATTGCCACGCCGGGCTTCGCAGGCGCAAGCGTGCGCAGGGGACGGCATCCCCACCGGCCCGCGGCGGGAGGCCTGCAGCTGCCCGGAGGTGCGGAGTCCGCCTGTGCCCCACCCCGCCGCCGAAAGCTGAAGAAGGCCACGCTCGGAGAGCTTGGCGTTGGCAGACTAACTGCATTTTTGTCCCGGGCCTCTTGGAAATATGGTGGGGAGCTTGTGGTGGTTTTAGAAAGGCTCTGCCCCTGCTCCTGAGACGCTGCTAAAGCCAGTGGTTTAATCTGGGTGTAACCTAAAGTACCCCTTCTGCGCCATTTTTCAGCCCGCAGCCTCGGCCGCGGAGGCTTATGGGAGTGAGAGTCCTGTCTCTTGCGTCCCAGGGTCTGGGACTTCACCTCCCGGCATGCCCTTTGGCGCGGCGAGATGTCTCTCGGGAGTTGAAGTCTCACCTTTGTGGGCTGGATGCAGTCTTCTCGTACTTGGAACTACAACTCCCGTATGTCCTGCGTGTTATACTATTTTTTTTTTTTCCCTCAAAATCTTCTATCCAAGATCCAATGTATTATACCCCATAGCCTTAGTCTACCAGGAGTCAACTCCCAGGAGGGCTAGATGTGTAGTTTTCTCCTAACTTGTTTATTCTGGGCTACAGTCTTTTTTCTTTTTTTTTTTTTTTTTTGAGACAAGGTCTTGCTATGCAGCTCAGGCTGGCCTTGAGCTCATTTCTGTAGCCCAGGCTGGTCTCAAATTCACACTGATTCTCCTGCCTCAGCCTCCCAAGTACTGGAATTACAGGCGCGCGCCACCACGCCCGGCTTACAGTCTATTTATTATTGGTAAGGTTGTAGAATTTCATTGACCGAGCCAGGGCCTTCTGAGCATCTCTATATATGCTTGTGTTCTTTCAGGTACCAAGACCACAAAAACAAAAAGTGTCTCTCAGCAGCACAGAGCCTTCCAGGCAACTGCAAGGTCCTGAGTTCAGTTCCCAGTAGCCCCTCGAGCAAGGTATCTGCTGGGGGAACCTTATAAGTCATCAATTCTCTTTCATTTTATAAAGGAGGAGAATGAGTCCATAATCTTCCTCCCACATCCTTGTATCAAAGCCATGTCCTTATATCCTGTCTCTGCCAGGAGAGAGGTTTCTGAATTGTACGTGACCTCTACTTGCATCCATTTACTGAAAAAGGCTCAGATTTATTCCTTTTTATTTTTTATTTAAATTTATCCTTTTTATAGCTGAGTAGTACTTCATTGTATAAAAATAAACCAGACCTGCAAGTCTCTCTAGTGTAAGAAACTAAAAGAGGGCTGGGGAGATGGCAACATAAGCACCTGCCTGGTAAGCACAAGGTTTTGAGTTCAGTGCCCAGGACAGAGGGGGGAGGGGGAGGGGGAGGGAAAGGGAGAAGAAGG
>PVJA010026506.1:0-29573 GCA_004027025.1 Myocastor coypus
TGATGTCCTCCATACGTTTCTCCAGTCGTTTTTCCACTTCATGTATTTCTTTTTTTAAGTCAGATGTTATGTCTGATCTCAGTTGCTCTATAAGTTTCTGCACTTCTGTGACTGCCTCAGGTGCTACCAATTCAGAGTTTTCATCTGTATAATTCTCATTTTCTTCCATGATAGTGTCTTTTGTATTTGGTTTGTGTGGGCACGGGTCCTGAGATTGCCTCCTACTCCTTGTTGTTATCATTTTGTATGGATGCGACCTCTGCACTTTGGTGGTGATATGCTGTGTTTATGGGCATTTGGTCTGGAGACTCCAAGCTGGTTCCTCTACAGAGGTTCCTGACTCTGTGTTGGAGCTCTGGCTGCTAGCTTTTGTGAATCCTGGGGGATGTGGTCTGTATGTGGAGGTGGAGCTTTGGGATTGAATAGTCCTGGTAGGCTCATGGACCAGATTGGTTGCCAAACGAGCTATTTGATGGGCTAGGTGCTGGAGCTGGGGCTGGAAGGGTTCAAAAAAAAAAGAAGGGGGGGAGCAGGGGAGGGGAAGGCGTGCCAGTTATCTTGACCCAGCCAGCGTGCGGACTTGGCTCCCAGCGGTGTGGTTTGGGTCTGGCTGGAACAGGAAGTTAGTCGCGGGAACGCAGAGGTGGGGCAGAGTGGCCCAGGGGGCTTACCAGGGGCAGGCGCGGTCTTGGCTCCCCGCGGTGTGGTTTGTGTTGGGCTGGAACAGGAAGTTAGTCGCGGGAACACAGAGGCGGTGCAGAGGGGCGCAGGGGGATTACCCGCGGCGGGCGCGCTATTTTGTGTCTTTAGAATATGATTATTTTACTTCTTTCAATATAGTAAGCATTTATTTTAATAGCATTATAAATAGGTGGATGTGCTAATCTGTTGATTATTCTGTGTTCATGCATAGCAATATCAATTTTAAACATATTAATCCTATATCTTGTAACATTCTTGATATTGTTTATTAATATAATAAATTTTAACATATATTTGAACATTTTAATTTACAAGGTCATATCACTTCCAAAGAGAGGTAGTTTTATTTCTATATTTTACTTATTTATTTATTTATGTATTTACTTATTTATTTGTCTTTTTGAGACAGGGACTCACTGTACAGTTCAGGCTGGCCTTGAGCTCACTTTTGTAGCCCAGGCTGGTCTCGAACTCTCACCTATCCTCCGGCCTCAGCCTCCAGAGTGCTGGGATTACAGGCGTGGGCCATCACACCCGGCTATTTCTATATTTTAAATCTAAATGTCTTTCATTATTCTTCCTTTCACTGAGAAGAACTCTTATCCAATGTTAACTACAAGTTATACTTTGCCTTTAATATTACAAAACCCAATACCCTTTTCAATTGTTGTTTCTCCCTTGAAATTACATTTCTCCTTCAGTTTTTGGATTGCTAGTACCTCCACAGCATTTCAATACCACCTAAATTTTTCCTACTCCGATAGCACTGCTAATTCTGAAATAATTTCTTGCCTCCAAGCAAACTTCAGTCACTATCTGTGTAAAAATATTTTGTAGATTTTGTGATATTTATCAATAGTTTAAGTTACTCAATTTGTTTTTTTCTGTATGGTCCCCAAACTGTTGTAGAATCATGGGGCAAGGAAAGATGAGGAATTCTCCAGCTTGCACTTTAGTGTCTCCAGTGCTTATAATAGTTTTTGGGAAGATGTAGCAATTCACTATGTAGTAGCACTCTATATGTAGAGGCAGTACTCAATGTGAGGCCAACCTCCTCCATTTCCAAGTGGATGGTTTCATTATGTTCATATTTATTCATGTTGTGCTATTTTAAAAGGCACAGAAGCACTGAGAAAAGCACCATGATCTTACTCAGATTTCCTTTTAAAAAATATGTTCTAAGTAATAGATGGTTTCATCTATCCTTCAAGACATTGTGGAGAAGATGAGACACAATTACATGAAAGGAGTCCAAATGGTTATTTCAAGCTAAAGACTTATCCTCATTTTAAAAAATTCACCAGGTGAAAAGAGAGGAAACAGTATGAATAGGTGTATGTGTAATGATGATACTACCATCAATTAATTGGTGTTGAAAAACAACTCTGAGTGACAGCTATGAAACGATTGAAGATACAGAAGTGGTGGACCAGTTATTTGCAGTAAACTCTTCATGTTTGTTAACCCGAAGCCTGAGATAGAAGGTTCTATCAGTGCCCAAGAGAATATTTACCTCAGCAATTACTGCTTATACGAATTCTAAAAGACAGTTTGGGTCAATGCTTTTGGCTTTACATTATATGTAGCCACCGAAAGAAGTAACCACCTTCCAGACAGATGCTTTTTTGTTAGCTATGTGGTGCAGTGTAAGTTATTGAAATGTAGGGTCAGGAGTCACAGGGAAATAATGTCTCAGAGGATGAGCCAATGAAGTAGCTGTATGAGTATTTTATAGTAGACCAAGGTCAAATACTGTGCAAAATCTACCTGTGAATTTGAAACAAATGGTTTAGACTGAGTTATTTGTGTTCATCTGTATGGATGCTTAGGTTAGCAAACAAACAAACAAACACCAAGCTGTATGCTCTTGGACAGTGCAAGACAGAAAACCTTGAGCTCTTTTCCTTCCCCATCTATACAATGAGAGCTTGGCATTATCTATACTTTCAAGTATGATGCCATCAGGCCACATGGTATTAGCACTTTAAGTAGGGTCAGTTTGAAGTGGCATAAGGTTACGTCTAAAATGTACACCAGTGTTTGCCTGGTGAGTCCCAGGTCCTGAGTTCAATCACTAGTACCACAATAAATAAATAAATAAATAAATAAATAAATAAATAACACACACCAGATTAACACACATATTTACACATAAATATGAAATATATCATTATATTAAAATATTTTTGTGTTTGCAAATTATAATGTTTTGATGCAATATGTTAAATTAAGTAGAAGTTTATTATAATTACTCTACAAAAATATGATAGAAAGGCATGGAGTAATTACGTTAAACTCAAAGCTTCACTTTGTTTAAAAATTTTTCTCTGCGTTCATGGTCCATGTCATACTAAAAAAACAAACAAACAAACAAGCAAAATATTCTAAAAGTTTCTATCCTCACCTATCAGAGCTTTTTACTTTTCTCTATCATTATAATTATTACATCATACTGCTGAAGGAAGCTGTTTAGATATTGTCTTGTCCAACTAAACTAACAGATTTGTGGAAGTAGAGAATTATTTCCTTGCTTTGTTTATGCATGTATGTTAACATTTCGTGCTTTACTCATAGATAATTAATGTTATATTTCAGATTTGGATACACCCACAAAACCTCACTTTGTCCTGCAGAGAAGCTTTTCAGAGGCGTCTAAATCGACGGTTTGTGATTGCTTTATTTTCTAGTGCTGAGATGGGAGTATGAGTGCTACATCTACCCTAGGGCAGGATGCTTGAATACAGTATGAGATGGAAAGAGTTTTGGCTTTCTCGCTCCACTTTTGCTCTTGTTGCTTTTGCTATCTTGTGTTGCCATGAACTGCTGCACTCTGTCATGTGCCACTCTGCCTTGGAACCAGATGATTAGGTACTTAACTCTCCACAGTGAGCTATAAACCTTTCTTTACTTCACTTTGTGTGTCAGGTATATTTTTTTTTTTCTGTGAGCAGAAAAAAGTTACTAAGATAATTGGTATATATTAATGTTTTGGTAATAATTTTTTTGTACATAATATGGATATTATATTAGATTATGTTTTTTATAGTCACGTGAATGATCTGCCAGATGATGCAAACAGTGAAAATAAGATTAACAACTGATTCCTAGTGTTACACTCAAAAGAATAAAATTAAGGGAAAGGTTTGGTGAGACAACTCAATGGACTAACACCAGCTTAGGCAAACACGGGACCAGGATTTCATCCCCAGCATCACATACCACACCAGCCTTGCCCCTGGGTGCGCTGACACAGCCACCAAGACAAAGCATGGTGGCGCACACCTGTAATAACAATGCTGGTAAGGCTGAGTCAAGATTACTGTAAACCTGAGCTGTGCAGTGAGACTCTACACCAAATACATTTTTAAAAATTCCCAAAAATCAAAACAAAACAAAACAACAACAAAAAAAAAAAAAAAAAAACAAGGGAAATCAGTGAAGTAGGCTTTGCATAAGAAACTAGTAGGGCAAAATAAATAGTTTGTGGTTTCGCACAAGGCAACAGTTTCAAATGGATGTTTTGGTGTTGATGTGTGAGAAAAAGGATAGAGGGACTAGATGAAAGAGAAGAATCAGTTTACTAATTCCTCTAGCAATGGGAGAGGAAAAAAGTTTTGAAATGTCAAGTGGAAATACCCGGGATGACAGTAATAAATTTGTACATATTGAGAAGCAAGGCGCCAACAACAATATTTCAAACAGTTTGATTGCAAAATGATCATACTTACAAATGCAGATGTAGAATGCATAATTTCACGAGGTTGAACATACGCAAACAACCCTCTCCACTATCTCTGGAGACAACATAAAAAAATATTCAACATCTTCCAAAGTTTCTTGATGTAGCTTTGCTTTTTTTTTAAATTTACATTTGTTTATTTTTGCACAGTGCACAAATGTCAAGATTTCCTTGTTTTATGGATGAACAATATCACCTTACCAGTATACAGGACAATTTCTTATGCATTCATCTCTAAATAGACACCTGGGTTACTTTAATAAAGTAAACAATACTGCAAAGCTCAACCAAAGAGAGGAACCACTCTGACATACATATTTCAATACTTTTAAATACATAATTAGAACTGAGATGGCTAGATTATATTGCAGTGTTCTTTTAAGTCGTTTAAGGAACATCAATTCTTTTTATGAGAACCTCTCTAGAGTTTTGCTTTCCAACGAAGTGTGTAAAGTGTTCCTTTTAATGCCTCTCTTCTTTAACTTCTATCTTTTGGGATTTTTAAAATTGTCATTCGGCTAAGTGTCAGGGTATATCTCATTGTGACTTTGACATTTTCATACATTTGTTGATACCTGAAAACAGATTAATAGACTAATGAAGCAAGATAGAAAGTCCAAAAGAGTTCCATCTGTACATATACAACTGGTACTCAATGGTCTCTTCAATAAGTGCTACTCATACAAAACATACACACTCATATAAGCAATAAATCAAATCTTAATTTAGAACATATGAAAAAATTAAATACAAATTAAAGTTGAATTGCAAAATCTAAAACTGGAAAACATGTGAAAAGCTCTTGATATTAATTTTTGTAAAGCTTACTTGGCTATGATACAAAAGAAGAGACAAAACTTGGTGAAAATATTCAGGTGGGACTACATCAAATAAAAGTTTCTGCATATCAAAGAAATTGATCAACAGAATGAGAAGGTAACTTACAGGATAGATGATTGTTCACAAACTATATACTATCTGACAAGCTATTTTTGAAGAAAATAGAAAATTCATGCAAGTCAATAGCAGAACAAAGAAATTATTTTAAAAATGAAGAAAGACCTTGAGCAGAAATTTCTAAAAAAAAAAAACACATATGTGAGTGGGAAATTTATATTTTGGCCATCATCTGATTCTAGCTAGTCAGTTTTCTCACTGCTCTAGTCAGTTTAACACTGCTGTTCTTTCAGTAGTGTTAGAATTTTTTTGTTATTGATATCCTTCTCTCTCTTTGTGCCTGTACCTGAGAGCCTATCCTTCTGACGTCAGCTGTGCTGGGACTCTAGCCAGTACATTACTCTTTTTCAGTAAGAATTTCTCTTTGCCTTTGTTTAGTGTTTTAATAGCTGTGTTTTCAGGTTGGCAGGTCTCACCATGGTATGTACCACGTGATATAAGTAGTGGTCATTCCTCGCTGTTCTTAGTGAGTCAGGGGTGAGAGTAGAGTGAAACAGTAGAGGGAAGAGATAAGGGACAAAAAGGGCCTCACAGCAGAGAAATAGAGGCTGATTTCAAATGACTCATCACTGTAATATCTGAAATATACCATGGGGTGTCAAATGGTTTGATTGTGTCCACGCCATAATTTGATTATGTCCTTACTACATTTATAATGAGGCACATCCCACAACATACTTTTTCTAACACAACAGATTTTATAGAAGACTTCATATATTTCCTAAGGCACTGACTGCTTTAAGTCTTTTACTCCTTAAATATAGTCATGGTAATCATACTCCATATAGCTTTGTTACCTTTTCTTTTAAGAAGGAGGCCTGTCCAGAAGAACATGCTATCTTGTACTCCAGTCGATAGATAGCCAGGATGATTGAAGCCAATTTTCACTCTCTCCTTAAAAAGACAATTAAATTTTAAGGAAATCATATAGGTGTGAATAGAAAAGTAAGAATAAACACCTATATGCATGATCAATTGATGTTTCATAGTGGTACCAGGATATGTAATAGTTAAAATATCTGTTTCTTCAATAAGTGTTATTCATAAAAATATGCATGCCTGTGTAAATGATAACTCAAATCTTAATTTACTATCATATGCAAAAATTAAAAGCATGAGGTTGGGTGATAAAGCTCAGCAGACTAAACACTTACTTAGGTAAGTGCAGTGGCCATGGTTGAGTCCCTGGCAGCGCATGCTGAACCAGACCTTCCCTCAGCACCCTGAGTCAGTGAGGAAATATAGGCAAGAGATACAAGCCTGTAATCCCAGCACAAGTGGGGAGAAAATAGAGAGATCACTGTGAGCTTAAGCTAAGTAGTGAGACCTTGTCTCCACAAAACAAACAAACAAAAACAAAAATTAAATGCATACAACTAAGTTTAAATGTAACATTTAATACTCGTCTCAATTTTCCAAATAAAAGAAATAGATTGGCAGAGTGGATAAGGAAGCAAAATCTAACTATATGCTTATACAAAAAAAAACGGACAAAATGTACTAAAAAGGTTACCAACAAAGAGAAGTCCAGAACCTGATGGATTCACCACTGAATTCTACAAGAAATTTACAGAAGATGTAATCCCAATACTCCTCAAAATCTTCAATGTAACTGAAAAAGAAAAAATCTTCCGAAAGTCATTTTTCCAGGCAAGTATTACACTTATACCAAAACCAGAGAGAGATGCAACTAAAAAAGAAAACTACAGGCTAGTTTCTATCATGAACAAAGATGCAAAAATCCTCAATAAAGTCCTCACTACTAGAATACAGTAAGAGGGTTATACAGCATGATCAGGTATGATTCATCCCAGGGACAAAAAGAGGGATCAATATACGCAAATCTATAAGTGTGATACACTATGTCAATAGAGCCAAAGCCAAAAATCACATGATCCCCTCAATTGATGCAGAAAAGGCTTTTGAGAAAGTGCAAAACTAAGTCATGTTCAAAGTCTTACAGAAAATTGGAATAGAGGGTCTCAACCTCAAGCTGATAAAAGCCATCTACAACAATCCAACAGCTAACATAATTCTAAATGGGGAAAAACTGAAGTCTTTTTCTCTCAAATTTTGTAGAAGACAAGGATGTCCTCTATCAGCACTCCTATTCAATATAGATTTAGAATCATCAGGTCTACTATTAGACAAGGGAGAGAAATAAAAGGAATAAAATAGGTAAAGAAGAATTAATATTATCATTGTTTGCAGATGACATGATAATCTACTTGGAAGAACCAAAAACTCCACCGAGGAGTTGCTATAGTTAATACACAAATTCAGTAGCATAGCAGGTTACAAAGTCAACACAAAAAAGTCAGTAGCATTCCTCTACACAGATAACAAACACACTGAGAGAAATCAGAGAAGCAATACCTCTTATTATAGCACCGAAAAAAATCAAATACTTAGGAATTAACCTAACTAAAGGCGTAAAACACCTTCTCAATGAAAACCACAGTACTCTCAAAAAAACATCATAGAGGATTTCAGAAAAATGGAAAGGTATTCCCTGCTCCTGTATAAGAACAACCAACATTGCTTAGATGGCCATACTTCCTCTATTGTTATACAGACTTAATGCCAGCCCTATCAAAACACCATCAATATACCTCACAAATCTGGAGAAATCATTCCCAAAATTAATTTGGAACAAAAACTACTCAGAATTGCAAAGAAAATCCTGGGCAGCAAACCTAAGTCTGGAGGCATTATGATTCCTGACCTAAAGTTATAGTACAAAACTGTGGTGATAAAATCAGCATGATAATGGCAAGGAATAGATGTCACAATAAAAGGAATATATTAGAAGATGCAGACCCAAATACAAACACACTCAGCCACCTTATCATCGATAAAGGGGCCAAACATTTTTACTGGAAGAAAGATAGAGTCTTTAACAAGTGGTGCTGGAAAAACGGGCTCTCTACATGCTGAAAACTAACACTTGACCCAAGTCTATCACCATGCACTAAACGAAACTCGAAATGGATTAAAGATGTACATATTAAAAGAGAAACATTAGCCGGGCGTGGTGGCTCACGCCTGTAATTCCAGCACTTGGGAGGCTGAGGCAGGAGGATTGGTGTGAGTTCGAGACCAGCCTGGGCTACAAAAGTGAGTTCAAGGCCAGCCTCAACTGTATAGCAAGACCCTGTCTCAAAAAGACAAAAAAAAAAAAAAAGAGAAACATTAAATTTCCTGGAAGAGAAAGTGGGAGAAAATCTTGAAGACATTGTGGTAGGGAAATAGTACATGGACAAAAATCAAAGTGCACGTTTAACACTTGAAAGAATCAACACATGGGACTACCTCCAGCTAAGAAGTTTTTGCACTTCAAGAGAAATTACCAACAGAGTGAAAAGACAACCCACAAATTTTGAAAAGATTTTAACTAATAAGTATTCAGACAAAGGTCTTCTATCTAGAATTTATAGAGAACTAAAAACCATTAGGGTCCCCAAATTCAAAGATCCAATCGAGATATGGACCTCTGAGAGGAGCACACACTTCTCAAAGAAAGAAATTCAACAAGCCTATAAGTGCATGAAGCAATGCTCCAGTTCTCTACCCATCCATGACATGCAATTTTTTTTTTTTTTTTTTGTCTTTTTGAGACAGGGTCTCAGTATGCAGTTCAGGCTGGCCTTGAGCTCACTTTTGTAGCCCAGGCTGGTCTCGAACTCACACCGATCCTCCTGCCTCAGCCTCCCGAGTGCTGGAATTACAGGCGTGCGCCACCATGCCCGGCTTGCAAATTTAAACAATAGTTAGACACCATTTTCCCCCAGAAAGAATGACTATCATAAAGAAATCAGCCAACAAATGTTGGAGAGGCTGTGGGGAAAGCCTTTCCACTGCTCCTGGCAAATGCAGACTGATGCAACTATTATGGAAATCTTTGTGTAGGCTCCTTAAAAAACTAGAGGTGGAAGTCCCATTTGATTCAACTATCCCCCTGCTAGGAATTTTCCCAGAAGAACTGAAAACATCATACCACAGTTATATTTATGCGCCTAGGTTTATATCAGAACAATTTGTAATAGCCAAATCTTGGAAACAACCAAAATGCCCATAATCCGAAGAATGGTTAAAAAAATGGTGCTATTTTTGTATAATGGAATATTACTCAGCTTTAAAGAATGATAAACTAGAAGACTTGATATATAATTGGATGTATCTTGAACATATTCTCATACGTGAAATAAATCAGACCTACATCTGTAAATATTGTATAGTCTCTCTAGTTTAAGAACTCAGAATAAGAAATAAAAATGGAAAGATATAACGCAGCTGAATGGAAATCAAAGACTTGTGAGTGAAACAGCGAAGTGACTGGATGCAGAAAAGAGAGGAAACATAGCAGGAACAAAACTATGCACTTATATACACAGGATGAATTAAATAACGGTCATAAGAACCTTCAAAAGGTTTTTCACATGGATGATAGACATGTGTAACACTAAACCTATGCTTGGGACGCCTGTCATTCTGCTCTTTTAGATGTGTAGTGCTTCTAATATAATTTCAGTTACTGCTATACTCTCTCTCAAGTAATTGGTTGGTTTACATGAAAATAAAAAAAAGGTATTAAGTGAGAGTAAGAAACTAGCGAAAATGCCATAGGATTGATAGGCTACAATTTTGTACATGCTTATATTTCTAAATATCTGTTTAAAAATGTGTACCTGTTTTTTACCACATTCTATAGAGATTAGAATATTAATGATTAATGGGAAATACTAATTCCAAATTAAGTCTAAGATGTTTGATATTCAGAAAGTAATTGTTAAGCTCAAATATCCATGTTATACAGTAATAGTATCACTAAGACATTCATCTGGAGGGCTAAGGATATAAGTTTACAGACCAAAAATTAAAGAAAAAGAAGAGCTACAAGGACAGACAGGATTTTGACCCTAGCCCTTTAAGGTCAGTGAGGACTCCGGACAGAACAGAACCTGTGCTGTAACATCCTATAACTCGGTGGTTTCCCAAATTTTCTGTTCAAGGAGATTCTCAAGCTACAAAGGAAAGGGATTTAAGCTGGATAGTGTGCCTAAGGAGAGTCACCTAAAGAGAAAACATTCTCTCGGGCTTTCACAGAGAGCAAACTGGTCAAGCAATGGCGGTGACTCATCCAGATGGCTGACACTGTAAACAGTTGTATAAAGCATTGTACATGGTTTCAAAGTTAATCCTGAGGGGATTTCAATGATCTGGAAGCTACAGAAGTTACATGTTTTGTTGTACAGGTCTTACTTTACCTTCCCCTTTACTGCCCAGCAGAAAAATTTATTTATGAACCATAAAACATAAAGCCTCATTAGTATGGTGAGCTGTAAAAGGTTTAAATCAACAAAATCCAACATTGCCAGTTTCATCAGTATTCCACTGCAATTATGGAACATTGGACTATGTATACAACTACTTTCTCTTAGTTCAAAGAGAAGAATTATTTTTAACCATTGTCGATTAGAAAATTTATTAGGTCTACACCATGTGCTCTATATAACTACTCTGAAGACAACAATATGCTTTGTACCAATTATTGTGAATATACTAACATGTCTTGACACTGTCATATTGTTATTTCTTGTTAAAAATAATAAAATACTAAGAAAATTCCAACTAGAAACAAACAAACAAACAAGAACACAAGCCAAAAATAAAAACCTCCAGAAGCCACACCATGATTACATGAGGGTTTTTGTAGGCAACTAAACAATAAAAAAAGAAAGAAAGAAAAATGCATTGAAAATTCAGGACACCAACCTCAAGATTCAATCTAAAAACGGTCATCTGAGATGAATACACATTTTTCAGTGGAAGAAATACAACTGCCAAATAAACATATACAAAAGGCCCTACAACACTAATCATTCTAGAAATGCAATGTAGAATAACACTGAGAATTGGTGGCATGCCAGTAGTGGCTATCATCAAGAAGTCAACCAATAACAAATACTGGGTGTTCTGTGGGGAAAAAGAAACTCTTCTACACCGGTGGTGGCAGTGCAGACTGGTACAACCACTGTGAACGTTAATATGGAGATTCTGCAAAAAGCTAGAACCCAGCTGTTCACCCCCTAATTATTTTCCCAGAAGAGCTAAAACATAATTTTAAGGTGATTTATGCACACCCATGTTTATAGCAGCACGAATTAATATAGCTAACTCTTGGAAGCAACCTAAATGTCCGTCGACTGAGGAATGGATAAAAAAAGTGGTAATTTTACACAATAAAGTACTACTCATGTAAAATAAAGACAAATTCGAGGCTGTTATTGGCGAATGGAGGTAATTAGAGACCATAGTCTTATGAAATAAATCAGACCCACATGTGCAAATGCCACATTTTCTCCCTAGTGTAAGGACCCGAAAGAATAAAGACAATCTGAAAGGTACAATAGATACTGTGAAAAGGGAAAGAACGTATTGAGAAGGAAGGAATTAATGAGATGAGGAAAACAACAGGACAGGAAGTAGGGGAAGAGGTATTCTATGTATGTACACTGCATCGCTTAAATAATTATACTGTAAATTTCTTCTGGTCTATGGAAAGGAACAGTTAATGCCCAATTTTTAGTCTGCATTTTTCACCTTTTCCTCTTTCTTTCTTAATTTTGTTTTCACATTTTTATTTATTTTTATGAGAAAAAGAATAAAATAGCTATGAAACAGTTTCAAAATAGGTTACTAAGGCAGGTATAATAATACATTGCATATTATTGTCTTCAAGGTTGTATGTGGCTTAATATCTAAATTTCTGTGTAAAAATGTGTAATTGTGTTCTAACATTCTGTAGGGATTTAAATGTTGCAATATATAGTTATTGGAAAATAATAGTTCCTCTTTATATCTAAAGTGTTTGAAACTCAGATAGATAGTAATGTTAAGCTTAACTGCCTCGGATGCAGTGTAATGATATCATTAAATTTTTCTTCTGGATGTTTAATAACTAATGTTTGCAGGCCAAAAATTAAAGAGATATACGGCATAAAAAGATCGCCAAGGGCTGGCCAGATGCCTCAGTGGTCTAAAGCACCTGCTTAGGCAACCGTAGGGACCATGGTTCAATCCCAGGCACCACATGCTGTGCCAGTCCCACCTCCAGGGCAGGCTAAGCCAATATGTATGTATGTGTATATATACACACAATATTTTGGCCCTATCTCTTAATTTTTGATACATATTTCATTTTCCAATTTTGCATGCATATGTGTGGTAATCTGAACAAATAAATTGAAGACAACACCATATGACACAATAAATACTGTCTAATTCATATTAGTTTGGGTAAAATTTTGAATAATTTCCAAGTTTTACTACTGTCTTGCATTCTACTTAAAAATAAAAAGGATAATGTATCATCTCCAATCTTCATATCAAACACTATTCCTATAATTTAAGAGAGAAGTACAACTGTAGAAATTCTGAAAGTTGACATTAATACAAAATGTTTCCACTGTATTTTTCCTAAATGTGTCAGGTGACTTTTTAGTTTTTATTCTCTCTAAAGTTCAGAGTATGTTTTACATACATGTTAAGGTCATTCCTGGTATGCAGTTAACAGGTAACAGTATATTAAAAATTATTAAACTCTTGTTATTTTGTGGAAAATATATAAAACTTCAAAATTAATACTTTAGTTTAATCTTATTTTTTCTATCAAAATGTATTGTGTGTGTCACATCCATAGGATATGACAATGTTGACAGCAACAAAATGACAATGTTGATCCAGGGTCACAACTGAGGACAGACAAAGGCAGAAACAAGAAAAATTGCTAGATTGTTATGTGTCCTTTACCTCTCCAATAAGGTGATAGAGTTCTTATTGTGAGCTTTTTCATTTCCAAATCATTTCCAATGTCTATCGTTTCGTATAGAATATGACATTGTTAAACTGATTATTAAGAACAGGATTAAAGAAATAGCAAAAAAACTGTAGACCTACATGCTTGCTAAGATGTTATAACTCAGACTGATTATTTATGAAAATATACAGGAAGCAACAGATATGATTCTTTTTTTTTTTTGTCTTTTTGAGACAGGGTCTCGCTATGCAGTTCAGGCTGGCCTTGAGCTCACTTTCGTAGCCCAGGCTGATCTCGAACTCGCACCGATCCTCCTGCCTCAGCCTCCTGAGTGCTGGGATTACAGGCGTGCGCCACCATGCCCGGCTCAGACATGATTCTTGATGGAGGACACTTTGGTATAATTACAGAGAGATACTTCTAACTTTACTAAAAGCTATGCTTTCAAAATTCTTCCTCATGATTCTACATCTGTGCATGCATGATTTTCACCTTTCATTAGGAAAATACATTTTCCCAAACCTAAATGAATTTGAGTTATTTACCAGTCATATGTATGAGGTACAAGAATTAAAATTAAAGTGCTTAATTCTCATTTTCCCCAGTCAGTGTACTTTAAAACTCTTAGTGCTTCTGCAAGGGTGCTTTCCATAAAATCATTAGATTTTTCTCTTACTACATCCATCTAAGTCAGCATGGTACTGGCAAAGGGACTGACCTGGGGACCAGTGGAACAGATTAGAAGTTGCTGACTCAACTATAAAAACACTCCGCCACCTTATCTTTGACAAAATGACCCAACATGTTCATTGGAGTAAAGATAAACTCTTTAATAAATGGTGCTGGAAAAGTGGCTTTCCGTATACTGAAAGCCTAAAATAGACCTATGCTTCTCACCATTCATAAAACTACAGTAAAAATAGAGGAAAGTTTAACATATTAAAACTTAAACACTAAATCTTCTGGAAGAGACAGGTAGAAACCTTAATAACATGGGAGTAGAAAAAGTTCATGAACACAGATCAAACTGCACTGGAAATATTTCAAAGATCAACATTTGGGGTCGCATCAATTTTTTAATAGATTTTACACTTTAAAAGAAATCATCAAAAGACTAAAATGAAAGTCTGTGAAATGGGAAATAATGATAACTGACTGTCCTTCAGACAAGGGACTTCTATCTAGAACATATAAATAACTTTTTTAAAAAATTAGGCCTCCAATGTTCAGAGACCTAACCCAAAATTGGACAACTTAGATAAATATACATTTCACAAATGAGATAGATATGGTCAATGTATGAAAAAATGTTCAAGAACTTTGATCAATCAAGAGATGCAAATTAAGACAGTGCTGAGATACTACCTTTACGCCAGAAAAGTGTGGTTATCATGAAGAAGTCAACTAATAACAAATACTGGAGAGGTTCTGGGGGAAGGGGAGCCCTTTTCCACTATTGGTGGGAGTGTAGGCTGGTATAACCACTATGGAAATCAGTGTGAGGAGTCCTAAAAAAGCTAGGATGAAAAAAAAGGCCAGTGAGATAACTTGGTGGGCTAAAGTGCCTATTTAGGCAAGCTTATGCAGTCAAAGGAGATGGAGGTTTGATCCCAGCACCACATGCTGAGCCAGTCCTACACTAAGGGGATGCTGAGGCAGCCAAAAAAAAAAAAAAAAGCTATGGTTGGAGGTCCCATTGAAGGCAGCCATTATCTCCAGGTATCTTTCCAAAAGAACTGCAGTCATCATTCCACAATAATATATGTGCACCCATGTATATAGCAGAGTAATTAGCCATATTTAAATCTTGGAAATAACACAAATGTCCATCAACTGAAGAATGGCTAAAAAAAAAAAGATATGGTATTTTTTGTATGATGGAGTATTATTCAGCTATAAAGAAAGATAGTTTCAGCTATAAGAAAGATAATACTTTCTCTCCATGTGACTCTCCTTAAGCACACTATACATCATGCTGTAACATCTCAAGGAGAATATGGGGACACAGAGGAAAAGGATCAGCTGATACTTTTAGATCAGCAGTTATTGCTTATTTTTTTTTTTTTACTCTGATATTTTTCCTCTGTGGAATTCCGTATAAATACTTTGCTATTGACATTTTTTTCTAATGTGCCAATCATGCACATATACATTTGGTAATCTTAGCAAGTGATTTGAAGATAGCATCATGTAATACAGCAACCATTGTTGAATTTCTGTTAATTTTTTACTGAAACCTTGAATTGTTTCTAACGTATTTTTCTATCACTACTTTTTATTTTTTAAAAATAAAAAATCTTAAATTTCTTTATTTTAATTAGTACATATTGACAGTACCTGATGGTTACATTCATCATTTGTATTTGGTGAGTGGATATGACACATTAATTCTTCCCTTTTCATTCATTTTGTTCCCTTTGCTCCTCATCCCTCCATCTCTCCATCAACTCCTGAATTGAGAAGATCAATGTCCCTACTTGCTGATATTTAACATTCCTTTTACTCTTTATTTATATTCTGCGTTTCTCATATGAAAGAAGAATGTGATATATAAATGATTTGTCTGACTTATTTCATTTAACATTGTGGTATCAATGTGCATCCATTTTCCTACAACTAACAGAAATCTATCCTACTTTATAAAAGAACAGTGCCCTATTCTGTGCAGACTCCAAATCACGAAATGAAATCTTATCAAAGTAAAATGTTTCTACACAGCAAAGGGAAATATCAAGAGAGTGAAGGGCCAACATCTACAA
This sequence comes from Myocastor coypus, assembly GCA_004027025.1. NCBI lineage: Eukaryota > Metazoa > Chordata > Mammalia > Rodentia > Myocastoridae > Myocastor > Myocastor coypus. The sequence goes on from PVJA010026506.1 coordinate 15,977, forward strand.
TGGGACAAGCTTTCAGAAAAATATCATGAGACAGAAGATTAATGTACAGAATATTTATCTAATTCATAATTCTCATTCTTATTAGAGCCATAACTCAAATGATATAAGGACAGTTAATACATTCAATGTGTACCATGCTGTTTGTGAGAGATTATTTTGGCATTAATAAATTTGTGATGAAAAGACATTATTTATAATTATTTAATAAAAATGTGAAAATGAATCAACATTTCCATGTTATATCATACTATATATATATATATATATATATATATATATATATAATACATATTTGTAGCTGACAATATAGTAATTGAGCTTATTTGTGGAGTAGAATGTGACATTTCAATGTATGCATATGTTATGTAATGATCTGGTTGAGTTTACTGGATTATTGACGGCATCAGACATAATTTCTTTGTTTAGCGAGAGTTAAAAGTCCTCTCTTCTAGCTTTACGGAAATATACAGTTGATTGTTTTCACCAAAACCTATCCCACTTCAGTGTTGAACATTTGTTTTACTCTCCAAATACACACATGTACTGTTCAACTGCATTTTCATCTTTCCGTCTTACCATTGGCAGACACAGTAAACGTTCTATTCTTCAATTTCATAAAATCAAAGTTTTAATGTCTCTACATAAACAGAAATATATACTTCTCTATCCTCTTTATTTCACCTAACATGATGTCCTCTCATCCCATGTATTCGATCTCATATGACACAATTTCATTATATTGCAAATCTAAAGAATAAGTCACTGTGTTTACCAGGTACTGAATCTATACATTCATCCACTGATGTCCTGATTGGTTGTTTCTTTATCTTACTCATTGTGAGTAAAGCTATAGTAAACATTAAGGTGCAGATATTTCATTAACATAGTGTGACTGATGGGTCATACAGCACTTATTTATCTAGTATTTTTTGGATCTTTTTAGTGTTTTTAGTAATGATTGAGCTAATTTATTTTTCCACTAGGCGTATGTGAGAATTTCCCTTTCATTGCATATTTGTCAGCCATTGTTAATTTTGTCTTTTTTAATTATAGCCATCTAAGAAAGAAGTGTAATATTTCATGATTATTATTATTATTATTATTTTATTATTGTTATTGTTTCTCTGGTGATTAGATGTTGAAACTTTTAAAAATATTTGTTAGCAATTTGCATTTATTAATTTTAGAAATTTCTATTGAAATCATATGCCTGTCATTTAATCAAATTTTCTTTATGCCTTACATGTTCTGAATATTAATCTCATGTCAGATAAATAATTTTCAAATCCTTTTTCTCATTCCATATGTCACTGTTTCACTATGATCATTATTACATTTACTGGCCAGAAATCTCGTACTTTCATTAAATCTCGTTGGTTAATTGTTGCTATTGTCAGAGGTTTTGGATGCATTTCCAAAATTCTTTGCCCAGAACAACATCCTGAAACATTCCTCTAAATTTTCTTTTACTGCTTTCTAATTTTGGGTCTTATTTTCAAATTGTTGATTTATTTTGAGGGGTTTTTATGTATTTGGTATAGTGTTTCATTGTGCTACTCGGACTCGCTGAGATTCTCCTGTCTTTAGCCTCTCCCATGCTGGGATTACATGTGTTGCACCACTACACCCAATATTGGTGGTCAGCTCAGTGCCCCCAGGGTCAGACTGGTGTGGTCCCAGGAGTCATACTCCAGTCCCTGTGAGTGCCTATGCAGGTGCGCTGTACACTGTGCTATCTTACCGACCCTTTAGTTAAAATTTTGATTATAGCGAGAAGCAGAGATCTAATTTCATTTGTCTTCATATGAATATCCAGTTGCCCCTACATTATTTATGGATTACACCTTGCATTTCACAATGTTGCTTAACTGTCTTTGTAAAAATTCAATTGGTTCTACTCTAAGGATTAATGTCTGTGTTCTGGAATCTGTTCTATTTGACTACATGTCTCTATTTCTCAGACTATATTGTCTTCATTATTATTTTTCCATAGTAAGTATTGTAATGCCTCCATCTTTACTATTATTTTGCTTATTCCACCTATAGTAGTTTCATACAAATTTTACTGTATTTTTTAGCTTTTGTTAAAGATTATAAATAGTATTTTTCCATGTATCACACTGAACCTATACATTACTTCAGGTAGCATGTTCACTTTTGACTACATTAACACTTTACATTCATGGATATGTAATGTCTTTACATTTTTGTTTCCTGTTCAATTGCTTTCTTTTATTAATTTATAATTTTATTTGCATGTGCTGCTGAGTAAATTACTACAATTTTCATTGTAAAGGTAATTCACTTCCTTAGGAGAGATTTTTTGAAGCTGTTTTAAATGATATTTTTTTATAGATTCCTTTCATAATGATGTCTTTACACATATCTTAAGATCTTTGAGGTCATTACCTTTCTGACACATTACAGATAGGGAGGGCCAAATCTCATTTGTGAAAGGTTTTCATCCTGTTGGTCAGGTATTTATACCTTATGAGTCAATTTTCCTTCTGAGACTTTTATGTTACCTTCATGTATTTATTATTCCTGATAAAAAATTTATTTCTCTCCTTTTAAATCATCAAAAATCTACCTCCATCTTTCTTCTAGCTAATGTCTTTGCAACAAGTTTCACTGAATTTTTTTTTGGGGGGGCACGGGGTTCAAACTCATGTTCTTACACTTACCAGGCAGGCACTTGTGCCACGGAGCTATATCCCCTGCCCCAAGAAAAATTTTTAAAAATCAAAATTTGTACATTGTATTCCAGCCACTCCAACTTTTCTTTTCCTCTTTCTGTTTTTCTCCTTGTGCTCTCAACATAGGGCCTTAACGCTGACTTGTTTTACTTCTCTTCAGACAGTGTTGCTAAAGTGCCTAAACTGGGCTCTAAGTTGTGATCTCCCTGCCTCAGGCTAGAAAATGTTGGAATTACAGGTGTGTATCATCATCTGCCTTACAGTCTTGCCTGTCGAAGTATTCAAACATTCCACCTCTAGACTGTTCCTTAAGGTCACCAGTGGTGCTGCACTCATTTAATATCCTCTTTCTTTCTCTCTCTCTCTCTTTCTTTCTTTGTATTTTATTTTTCTTTCATTCTTCAATCCCTCCCTCTCTCCCTCCTTTTCTCCATTCCTTCCTTTCTTTTTTCCTTCCTTCCATCTTCCTTCCTTCTTTCCTTCCTTCCTTGATACTGGAAATGAAACCAAAGGCTTTAATAATGCTATGCAAATATTCTAGTGCTGAGGTACATCTACAATTCAAGTAAACTACCACTTTATTTCCCTTTCTTCCCTTTTCTTCCCTTCCCTTCCCTTCCCTTCCCTTCCCTTCCCTTCCCTTCCCTTCCCTTCCCTTCCCTTCCTTTCCTTTCCTTTCCTTTCCTTTCCTTTCCTTTCCTTTCCTTAATTTTCGTACTGCTGTGCATCAATCACATGGTCTAATACATGCTCGAAATCCATCAACTCTGGTTTCCTCAACTTTCATTTCTTCGTCCTTATATCATTTGAGCTAGCTACATCACTTGATGCTGTTACTTTTCCATGTTTGCACACACACTCTGCACTTTATTTTCAGAATTCTGTGTTTGCTTTCACTTCTTCAGTCTATTTTCTTAATTTTTCAATTTTTTTCTATTTTTTCTTCTTTTTCATTCTAAAGTTGAATAACCACAAATGTCATTCACTGTTCTTTCTTCTTTATATTCAATCACTGATGCTTAGTTTCTGCAGCTTATATAGCATTTATATGCTTATCCAAATTCATAACAAAGTCTAGATCTTATTTCTAAATGTTACAAATGTTTATTCAACATTCAATCTAACATTTTCTCTTGCGTCTCAAAAGGACATGTTAAACTAACATTTCCAAAAACAACTTTGCTTTTATCTCTCATCCCAAACATACTCCTAGCACTGTCTTACCATTTAATTTTTTTTTTTTTTTGAGACAGGGTCTCGCTATGCAGTTCAGGCTGGCCTTGAACTCACTTTTGTCGTCCAGGCTGGTCTTGAACTCACAGTTATCCTCCTTCCTCAGCCTCCCAAGTGCTAGGATTACAGGTATGTGCCACCACGTTGGGCTTACCATTGTAATTTGATGATAATTTGTTCTGTCAAATTTCCAGGACTGAAAGTTTGGGAGACATCCTTGGCTTCTTTAAATTTTCTATCCTATCTTACTGGCAATGCAATTGTGTCTTTCAAACTATATGCAGAAAGTAATTACTTATCTTCTGTGCTGTTGCTTCCCTGTTCTAAGCCATTATTATACTTCAATCACTACATTGATCTTGTACTAGAATTTCCACGTAGTCAGAGGAGTCACAATGAGAAGTTTACAATCAAAATTTGTATGGTGATATAATAAGGTGTTACTTGTGTTATTAAACATTGCATGTTTGAATTTTTCTTATTATAAAAACATATTTTCTCTCTAATATTTCATGTTGATTTGAACGTGCTTTTCCAGTTTTTACTGACAGTTTCTGAAGTAATTCTGGAAATTCTCTTTGATGCCTCTATGAGATTCAATCAAAAATCCAATGAATAGCATTGCTAACTGAAGTCCAACAGAAAGGTAGACTCAGACATAGAGTGTGTGCCCATACTCCTTTTAGATTGAGGATGGCATTGTGAAGTTCCATGCTCTTTTTACCAATAATCAGAATGACTATAGAGTATAAATGATTTGCATTAAATAGGACATCGTGACAGGCACTGAAGTGAAACTGTACAAAAAGGAAGACATTCTGGAACCAACAAGGATAGAATTACAGTGTTCAGAAAGAGGACAAGTGTTTGAGGAATTAGTTGTAGTGTATTTTTGTTGTAATTCTCTACGTTTTCTGAATATACATTGAAACAAAATATTTCACTCTGTCCCTTATTTGTTTCTTCAACTACTCTACTGCTTTCCTCCATTCTTGCCCTAACTACAAAGATACTGAAACTGCTCCTTAAAGACATCAAGTATTGTTTCATTCTAGAGTCCTTTTAGTACTTAAAGAGAACAAAAAATAAAAACAAACACTAAAAATGGTACAGAAGGGGCCAAGGAGATAGTTCCGTGGCACAAGTGCCTGACTGGCAAGTTCAAGGTCATGAGTTTGAACCCAGGTCCTGAAAAAAAAAAAAAAAGGATACTGAATTTCACTAAACAAAGTGATAACAATAAAACAATGGTTGTTAAATCACATATTGTCTTCAAATTAGGTGTTCAGATTATCAGACATAAGCATGCAAAAATGGTCAAAAATTAAAAAGAGGATTAAAACATTAAGTGTTACATCTTCCTTGCAATAAACTAATAGAAATTAGTTATAAGATTTTTATGGCATACCTCAATCACATTCAATAATGTGCTTTACATAGTATATCTCAATAAATATTGTTCTATGCATAAATAAATTAAGGAAAGATTTATAATTAAAACAATAACAATCTCACATTTAAAAAGCCAGGAAATAGCTGGGTAAACTGGCCCGTGCCTGTAAACCCAGTAGTTAACAAGCTGAGACAAAAAGATTGTGAAAGCTCAAGGGTAGTCTGTACTATATAAGAAACCCTGTTAAATAAATAAATAAATAGATGAATAAATAAATAAATAAATAAATGGAAAAAATCTGATGTGTTCAAGGAAGTGAATAGAAGCAAATAAAGTGCAGTGTCTGTTCACTTAAGGCAGAATACCTTATAAAAATAATTAATTCTTTTCAGACTGAGTAGAAAAACAAATCTATTGTGTTGGTGAGAATATAAAGTAGTATAAACATTACCAAAGTCAGTATAGAGATCCCTTAAAGACTAAATATAGACGCACAATTTGACTCAAGAGTAGCTTTTTCAGGCATATTTTTGAAAGAAATAAGGACTGCATAATATACCGGTGTATGCATACTCAGGTTACAGCACACCAATTCACAATACGCAAGCTTCAGAAACAGCCTAGACATTTGGCAACTCAGGAATGAGTAAAGAAAATGTGGGATTTATAATGTAAATACAAAAACCATCCTGTCATTGACAGAAAAATGAATGGAAAAGAAACCATCATTATTATAGCTTTTGTCTAGATGTCGCCCCTAAGCCTCCTGAGGTCACAGTGTTACTTTTGGAGGTGACTGAAGCTAGAGTGTATGATTGATTCTTTGTCCAATCCTGGAAATAAGAGTGTTAGTGCCTTAGGGTGGGTAACCTGCATACAGTGTAAGGGACAGAAAGAGATTTGTTTTGCTCTCCTTTCCTTGCTGAGATATTCCTCTACCAAGTCATCCTGCCTCAGAGCCAGCCAACTATGGACTGAAACCTCTACAAACTGCCAGCCAAATAAACCTTTTGGTATGAAGAGAGCTAATTTTTCTATTACTGTCTGTTAAAGAGGCTATCATTCTTACAGTGAACATGATTGACACCTTTGTCAAAGGTAAGATGGCTAACTGTGTTATAGTTGTATTTGCATCTTCTAATCTGTTCCATTGATCCTTGGGTCTGTTTTCTTCTTTTTTTTTTCCTCATTGCCAGCACCATGCTGATTTTATCACAGTAGCTTTGTAGTATAATTCCAAGTCAGGGGTTGTAATGCTTCCTGACTTGCTTTTGTTGCCCAGGATTACCTTTCATATGCTAGGTCTTTTCTAAGGCTAAATACAATTCAGGGATTATTTTGTATATCTGCAAGGTATGTTGCTGGCATTTTAATAGGTATTGCATTAAATTTATGTAACAATTTTAACAGTATGGCCATTTCCACAAAACTCTATCTTCATATTCATGAGAAAGGACTAGTTTTCCATTTTCTGAAATTCTATTTGATTTTTTTTTCAAAGTATGCTTTTCACTGTCTATTCTATGCACTAATTTAAAGCCAAAATAGATTAAAGATTTAAACATTAAAAGATAAAAATTAAGTCTCCTTGAAGAGATAGTAGGTGGAAATCTTAAAGATGTAGAAGTAGGTAGGTACTTCTTGAACAAAAATAAAGCAGCACAGGAAATACTACTAAGAATCCACAAAGGGATCTCAACTCACCGAGAAATTTCTGGATATCAAGAGAAATCACCAACAGAGTGAAAAGACAACACCCAAAATGGGAAAAATTTTAACTATCAGTCAGAGAAACTACATCTATCTATACTCTATAAAGTGCAAAAAAAATATGTAGCTCCCCAAACTTAAAGATCTCATCCACTCTTAGATGACCACACACTTCACAGTGGAAGAAATACAAGTGGCAAATAAATACATAAAAAAATATTCCACAGCATTGGTCATCACAAGTTGAAACAACATTAATAAAACGTCTCACTCCATGAAGGATGACAGTCATAAAAACTCAACTAATAACAAATGCTAGAGTGGCTGTAGGAAGACAGTAACATTTCTCCACTCTTAGAGGGATTATAGACTGGTGCAATCGCTATGGAAATCAATCTGGAGACATCTGAAAGATCTAGGATTGCAACAGTCATTCAACCAGTTATTCTCCTTCTGAGTAGTTTTGGAGAAGAACCGAAAACATTGTACCACAATGTTATATGTGTACCCATGTTTATAGCTGCACAAACTGTCATAGCCAAATCTTGGAAACAACAATATGATGTAGCATTTTATGGAATATATTACTCAGCTGCAAAGAAACACAAACTTGAGGCATTTATAGGCAAAGGAATGCAACTTAAGGCTGTGATCATAAGCAAAATAAATAAGACTCACATGTATAAATATTGTATTGTCTTCCTAGTGTAGAAAACAAAAGAATAAATAAAATATGAAAGGAAAAATAGATATAGTAAAATGAAAAAATTAAACTAACAATAAAGATGAGGGAAAAGGAAAACTGATAGAAAAATAAAGAAAGGGGAAAATAATGCAAGTATATATTTGGGATAGCTGAGGTGAGTATAACATTCATTCCCATAACTTTTCTGAAAGTAGCAGTTAATATTTAAAATTATCACGTTATCTAACTCTGCATGCTATTATCTATATTCTGAGCAACTACATTGAAAACAGAAAGATACAATATGACAAAAGCTGTAGCTGGATACCTCTAATTTTGTTGATCTAGATGTGTACCATTTGTAACATCTTATCAGTTTGTATTCTGTTTAAATAAATAAATTTAAAAATATTTATCATTATATATAAAGTAAAAAAGCACAAAAATACACTTTATTGAACATACACATTAATGTTTAATCATTTGACCAGATTTGTATGCCTATATCTGATAATTTCAACAGCACATTTGCCTATAAAATATGTAATATAACAATCATTATTAAATTTTTGTTCTTGTTTGCAACTCTGTATCATTTGTACTATTGCTTGTTACTCAGTTTTTGTCCTTGCTTCTGCTATTTGATTTTACTCTTTAAAATTAAAAAAAATTGAAAGACAAAGACACATTAATGAAAATCTTGTACATACTATCACCAATCATAAGAGGGAAACAATAACTGTAGCCAAAAGAAATATATTGGTAAATGATGGATAGTGATGTGATGTGGAAATGTTTCATATCACTGAAACACTTGTTTTCTTCATGGGCTGTTTAACATTTCAGTTATAGATATGTTTAAATATTTTCAGTAAACTTTTATTGTAGAAGGTATAGATGATTCCAAAATGTGAATAATATAAACAGTTTTGTGAACTTTTAATGTTCGTTTCTGTGTGGTTGTGTCATACTTTTAAATTTAATCTTTAAAAATGTACTTTTCATAATTTTAATACTTTCATGTATAAATTCACAGTAATAGAAAAAAAAACTTTTCTTCTCTAACTTTAGGTGTTGGATATGGGATTTAGAAACAAGAGAAAAATAAGACAGTATTCTTAAAAAACATTAATCAGACTTAGTTAAATTTTGTATGTTTTCACTTCCATTAGAAACCAAAAAATAAGTAAAATAGAAATCAATAAATTAATGAAAAAAAATAAGTGATGATAGAAAGTGAAGATATAAAATCCTAGAGATGTAGAAATGTGACAAAAGGGAAGGATCAGAAAAGGGAAAAGGCAATAAGGGAATTAAATCAATGAGTGTATGTTAAATAAATATACTTACTTGCAAAAATGAAAATATTGTACAAAGTTGAGTAGTGAACAGTTGTTATCACCTATGATTGTGATACTTTCTAATCCTATAATTCATAGTATGACTGATGGACATTATTGTATGTTATGGAAAACTATTAATATTAGATGTGCAGTTAACATATTTTTATAAGCATTTAGAATAAGCTGTAAACAGTGACAGTAGAAAAAATTGATGGATTTGGAGAAGTTTTTGGAAAGTAAAAATAAAATCAGTATTGATAATTTTAATCCGTAAAGTGATGTTATACTTCAATTAATATTACTGTATTTAAAAAATTATAATAAAAATATTGAAGCATATTTCCCCCCCATGTTTGTCACTGAAAATAACTCACATTCATGATCTGTGTGGTAGGGAAAAAAAAAACAAAACACCTATTACCTATTTCCTCATATTTTTTGAAGATTTTAAAGGGAAAATTGCTTAAAGCAGCTTGAAATATCCAACTTAGACAATATAAGGTTTTTTACTTCTGTAATTCACCACTCCACATAACTGTATCTCTCAAATTACTGGAGCTTTGAAATTACTTGGATGATATTATTCTTGTTCCAATGAACCATTTCTTTTATTCATTTAAATTCCTACTATATCGTTTACTATGAAACAAAGCTTCTATTGTTTGTCGAAATTGAATGAAATCCATTATATGGTTTTGTTTTAAAGTAATTCTGGGAAAATGCTTAAAAATTCCACCTTTATAAGAGTCTGAGAACTTGCCCTTAGTCTTCTCTTACATTATATGAAAAACAAAAAACAAAAAACAAAAAACACTAGTATTGCAAGTTTTAGGGGAAAATGGAAACACTTCATCCTCTAGACACTGTCTATTAAACATTATTTGATAGGCGGTGTAATCAATGTTAATTGGGTAGAATTGCTATTATGTTATTTAATATTCTATAATAACCATATATTATTCTGAAAATGCTATACATATAGAATATAAGACTCAAATGGACAAAGGAACATCTAAGGTTATGCACTCTAAAAATAAGGTCAATTTTTAGATCCACCTTTAAACTGACTTTTTAGTATTCATCATATTGTTTTTGCATGGTGTTTATTTCATTAAAATCTTAAAATTCCATATCTTTCTATGGGTTTTATGCTTTGTACACAATTAGGAAATGGAAGGTATATGCATCAGCAGCAATAATTAGTATCTTAACTTCCCATCGGATATTCTCCACGTACCAGCTCTCTTAATGTTAAAATAATAGCGAAATATTAAATTGACATGCAACAAAATTTTTTTGTCTTGTAATAGTGTCTTATTTCACAGTGGCTCTTTCTTCAGGAAGTTAAAATCCAAGTTTGAGGTTAACTTAGAGTAGAAAGAAGGATAAGAATACAGAATGAAATCTTTTTGCACTGTGAGGATTTTTCAAGTGTTCACATTAAAGAAAATGAAAAATATCTTATTTTATAAATGTAAGTCATGTAGCAAATGGCCGGATTCTCAGAACTTCCTTGTCAGTTTTATCTTAGGGGATAGCTCCTGAATTAGCATATATTCTAGTATCAGTTTTCAGCATAATATGCTTCACTAGTAGTGGAATGAATTAGATAATGGTTTCTGAAAACCATATGGAATACTTATAAGGCTAGGTAATGTAGAGTCAGCCTCCTGTTAAACGTAGCTCAGGATCATCTTTTTAACTGAAATACCCCACATTCACAAAGTTAAATATCACAAGATGTCTCATATATAATAGATTAAGTAAATAAAAAATAGCAGCAAACTAGGAGGTAGTTTCAAGAGACAAGGCAGAGAAGAAAGGGCGAGGTGCGACAGAGGCTGATGGGACAGATACAGATGATGATGGAATAAATGTATATTCTACTTTACCAAATTGAGCCCCCGAAGAAAAACTCATTAAACATATGTGTCTACTGAAACATCACAGGCATCCCACAAACATATACAATTAATGTATATAATCATTACCTGTCAATGAAATATCAAAATAAACCTTTCAAACAACTGAATGCTACATAATTAATAATTCATTTGCAAAAGCTTTTAGCTATGGTATTTTGAATGGATGGGAGATGATGAGAAACTTTTGGGATCATTCTTAGTTTTTGGAAATAGCACAGGTAGATCAAGGACACCCATAATGAGTGAAATAACAATGTAAGAAAAACAAAAGTGCATATGTACTAATAGTATACAAAAAGAAAACTGTCTTTTTCTTTCTTATTTATTTATTTATTTATTTATATTAATAGTTAGGAAAGACTCTACATTGATAGGGTCTTTAGAGTCCCACACTAGACTGGACTGATAGTGATCCACTTGTTTACAGCCTCCCAAGAGCTGGGATTACAAGCGTGCATCACCATGCCAAGATAAAAGAGACAACTTTCTAAAAGAAAGAAATTTACAATCTTTAAGTCACAAAATCACCATCAGTGAAATTTAGTGAGGAGAAAATTATGCAAACTTTACTCAAATTATTTTATTTTACTATTGCAGAAGTTCTTATCATGCATAATATGGGAAGGAGCAGGTTTCTTCACTCAATGCCCAATGTATTCTTTATTCTGCTTCCTTACTGATTTCAGTAAGCTGAATGAAACAAGGAGCCAAGAACAACTGTGGTGTTGGCCTATGAGACTCAAAAATTTTTTTTAAGACGGAACAGAATTCTTTAATGTTATTTTGAACTTACAAAACAGTTATACTCAAATATTCAAGGACTCATGAAGTTTGTTACCACGTATTAACAAAATTTATCTTCTAGGGAAATTTTGAAAATTTATAGTAGACCCTCATTTGATTCATCCCTTCACAATTCTGTCCCTTCTGAAATGGCAAATTGAAATGGACCATAACTATGGCTTCAAATCTACATTCCCTTTTAAAATATGTAAGATAGATATATTATTTAGATGGGCTAGAATTAGATTTAAAGCAATATACGGTTTTCACATTATATTACACAAATACATCAAAGCCAACATTTTCTCTATTAACAGACCCACAACATACCTTGCACATAACTGTAAGATTATGTGCAAAGATCCAGACTGACAGCTTCCATGGTCTGTAGTGAGATCAGTCACTGAAGTAGGGAATGATCATACAGGCAGTTTTACACCTGATTCTTTGGAGTTGTGCTAAAATGCAGTCTTCTCTTCAGTCTGTTGTTCAAAAGTAGTGATAAGACCATGTTCAACAAACAAGGTATTGGAAAGTATAGTAGTTATGATGCCAGAGAGAAAGAACCAGCATAAGCCAAGAATAGACTACGTATCTAAACATCATATATTAGCATGCATGAAAAACATTCTTTAACTATAAAACCTATACACCATTGAAATAGCTAACAAAGAATACATTTGTGAATCAGAACTATTTATTTACTTATTTATTTGGATTTTTGAGAAAGCTTCCTACTATATAATTAATGCTGACCTTGATCTCTACTTCAGATTGGTCTCCTCCTGGCTCCATCCCCTAAATGATGGAATTAGAGGTATATTATGACATCTGGCTCAAAACAAATGTAGTAGAAACACCTGGAAATTTTGAGTCACATACCTATATGGGATTGTTTGAAAATAAATAAAAACAAAAATGAAACACTCTTTCTAACCTAACCACAGTGAGAAAATTTATTTTCCCATATATTTCCGATTAGTTAACATTTATATTGCTGTTTATTTATATATTGACCGTCTTATGTAAGAGAAACCATGTGATGTTCAAGTTGTGCATCTGATGTACTTCATTTAACATTATATAAGTATATACATTTTCCTACAAAAAGCTCCACATTATTCTCTTTCACCACAGAGTAGTATTCCACTGTATACAAATGCCTCATTCCCTTTACCCCTTCATCTGTTCTTGTACATCTGACTGCTTCCTTGATTTAGATATTATAAATCTGGCTGGTAAATGGAGGAAGATGAGAGCATGAAGACATAACTCTGATATTTTATGTACATGTACCAACTTCCTGCAAAGAATGCAACCATTATGTACCACAAGCATGTACTAGTATAAAATGAAATCTGGGAAATTAAACACTGAGAGAAGACTAGAAAGGACTATACATATATTCTAATCAGAATATAAATCAAACAAATGTTCAAAACACTATTTTTAATAAAATGAACAGCAATTACAATTATTATACATGCGTTTCATTCTTGGTACATTAATTAAAGCAGGATTATTGTTCTCTTTTTAAGTGAAGAAACTGAGGCATAAGGAAATTAAATGTCTTAGAAGCATACAGCTTGAAAACAACATAACTATGTAAGGAAGTCACTAACAAAGTGAAAAGATGACCCACAAATTTCAAAAAGATTTTAACTAACAAGTACTCAGACAAAGGTCTTCTATCTAGAATCTACAAAGAACTAAAAACCATTAGGGTCCCAAAATTCAAAGACCCAATCCAGAAATGGGCATCTGAGATGAACATTCACTTCTCAGAGAAAGAAATACAGCAAGCCTACAAATACATGAAGAAATGCTCC
>PVJA010026507.1:0-17088 GCA_004027025.1 Myocastor coypus
AAAAATAAAAAAAAAAAGAGAGAGAAGACAAAGTACAGCCCTAGGAAAGGTCTTGTGTTCATTTTCCAAATACTTCTTTAGGCCAGGCATGGCGGCACATGCCTGTAATCCCAGACTTAGGAGGTTGAGGCAGGAGGATCAATGTGAATTTGAGACTACTTGTGCCAGCCTAAACTGCACAGCAAGATCCTGTCTTTTTTTTTTTTTTCTTTCTAGTTTCGAACTTTCGTTTGTTTATTTATATTTATGGTCAGCTCAGCCTGCCCTAAGGGCAGGGCTGGTGCAGCATGTGGTGCAGGGGATCAAACTGAGCTGCCTGCAGCTGCCTGCAGGCGCTATAGACTACTGAGCCATCCTGCCAGGCCCCAAGATCCTGTCTTAAAAAAAAAAAAGCTTCTTTAGTGTCTTCTTTTGTTTGTTTTCTTGTTGTTTTGTTTCTCTTTTTTTAGTGCTGGGGATTTAACCTTAACCAAAGGTTCACTCCAAATTAAAGAACTTTTAGCTGCATAAGTCACAAGTATGTGTGCTTGTGACAGGGACCAGCGTTGTTAGAAAAGGGAAGGCAGGAAGGGCAATGTGTAAAGTCCTCCAGAACACCAGTGAGGTAGCCAACTGATGGAGCTGGGAGCCTCGGATTAGCGCGGGTACAGGAAAGTCAAGACAGGCCCTGTGCATGTGCTGTCTTGGCATCAGCAGATGCTCCAGTTAGCTGAAGTGCAGTAGTTATTTACATTCAAAATTCAGCGAACCGAAATTAAGTAATAAATATGACTCTTATATACTTACAATCCCTCAATAATCAGGATAATATTCTAACCTGGAATTTGCTTCCCATTTCATCAGGGTGAGAACCAATCACTGGAGGAGTAAATAATTCATGTCTGTGGGTCCTCTATAAAAAAAGAAAGATTCACTTGAATTACTAAAACTGACATTTAAAACTACAATTCATTAAAATAGACCAAACACTATCTTTAAATTGTTACTATTACCTCTTCTCTACAAATTTGAAAATGCAAACAATGGAACAACATACAGATGTATAGTAAAATAATCTTAGAAGCTGAAAATTCATGAAAAAGTTGGGCAGTGAGGCCAGTGGGATGCCACACCAAAGGGCAATCTGAGGCTGCACTGTGTGCTAGGCCAAAGGAGCCACTGAACAAGATCCTAAGTGATAAGCAAAACCTGGCTAGTAAAGAACGGGGAGAGGCTGGAACGAAACATTTCAGGCAGAGCAATGGGAGTGTCTGCAGAAAGATCAGAATAAAGGAATATGTGTGAAACTGCAGTTTAGTGTTATGGCATTGTGGTGCAAGGGGCGCAGGGCAGAATGCCAGACACAGAAGAAACTAGGAGGGGCAGAGACCAGGGGAACCATCTCCCTTCACCCCTGCAGCATAGGTGAGCTGCATTGTCCCACTGCTACAACAGCCCAGAAGGCTCACACAGTAAAAGTACTCATCCCTGGCCAGTGACAGACTGGAGGCTGAGCAAGTGCCTCAAGCTAGGCCAATACAAGACACACTCAGCTTTTCTAGAATTACTGAGGAAGAGGACTCTCCCTCTGAGAGTTACTAGGGCTGCTAGTGTAATTTTTATCACCCCTGGAGGGCAGTTATTTTTTATTTTTTTTTTTTTGTGGGACCAGGGTTCGAACTCACGACCTTGCACTTGCCCAGCAGGCACTTGTGCCTCAGAGCTATCTCCCCAGCCCCTGGAGGGCAGTTATTTGAAAACACAATCAAGTTTCTGGAGGGCAGTTATTTGAAAACACAATCAAGTTTTAAAAAGAGCTGGGAGGAAAAGACAGGTGTCTGTGACCAGCACCTGGAGCCAGTCATTCTTGAAACCAGCAGATCTCTAGACATCTTGGTCCCTGAGTTTAAACTAACATACTCCTTTTCAGATTTAACCAGCTGAGTTGCTCTAACTCAAAAGTCCAATCTGTGTAGTTAGAGCCTGTAACAAACACATAAAAAACATTGGTATAGTATGTTGCATCTTCAGCCAAGGAATTTATGCTACAAACAATAAAATCAAAGAGTTTGAAGTAGGATAACAATACAATCAAATTTGTTTTCACAAGGCTAATTGCAATGAAAATGTGAATGGCTTGAAATGCAACCTTTTCATGGTACAGGTGACAAAAATGAAGCTCAGAAGGTCTAAGCCACATATCCAAAACAGTGTAACACTTTAAAACACTTATTTTGGGGCTGGGGAAATAGCTCCATGGCACAAGTGCCTGCCTGGCAAGTCCAAGGTTGTGAGTTTGAACCCCAGTCCAGCAAAAAAAAAAAAAAAAAAAAAAGACAGTAAAACACTGATTTTGACTCTTAGTTCAATGAGAAGAAATTTTTTGTACCAATAATGATTAGAAAAATTACCATGTCTACATCCTGTGCTCTGTATAACTACTATGAAGACAACAATATACATTGTTTCAATTATTAGAAATGTACTACTAATGTGTTTTCAAAAATGTCACAATGTTATTTCTTATTAAAGAAAAAAATTAAAATTTAAAAAATAAAACACTGATTTTGAGACAGGGTCTTGCCGTGTAGTCCAACCTGACCTTGAACTCAGTATATAACCCAGGCTGGCCTTGAACTCATGGTAATTGCCCTGCCTCAGCCTTTTGAGTGCTGGGGTTATAGGAATGCACTCTTTAAGACATTTTACAGCATTTGAGGGGGGCAGCTCAGCCTGCTCTAGGGGTGGGGCTAGCACAACATGTGGTACAGGATCGAACCAATCCCTGCACTTGCTGAAGCTTGCCTAAGCAGGTACTTTAGTCCGCTGAATTATCTCAGGCCTGCTCCAAGATATCTTAAATGCATACAACAATATAAAACTTTAAAACTTTTTTTTTTTTTTTTGGTATTATGGCTAGCTCAGCCTGCCCTGGGGGTGGCACTGGCACAGCATGTGGTGCCAGGTACTGAACTGCGGTCCCTGAGGTCACCTAAGCTTGCCTAAGCAGACATTTTAGACCACTGAACCATCTTGCCTAACTTTAAAACATATTTTTAAAGTGTTAAAGAAAGAAATGTAGAGCCAGTTGGCACATGCCCATGATCTCAATACTTGAGATGCTGAGGCAGGAGGATCACTAGGAGCTTGAGGCCAGCCTAGGCTATATAGCTGAGATCCTGTCTCAAAACAAATCAATAAACACCAAGAGAAAACAAAGAAAAGAAATGCATTTACTAGACACTGCTGTGAAGGACACTGTGAGCTGGGCACAGGACTACATGCCAGTAATCTCAGCACTCTGGGAAGCTGAGACAGGAGGATCACTGGAAAGAGTTTGAGACCAGCCTAGGCTAAAAGGCAAGCTCAAAGCCAGCCTAGAGCCGGGCGTGGTGGCGCACGCCTGTAATCCCAGCACTCGGGAGGCTGAGGCAGGAGGATCGGGGCGAGTTTGAGACCAGCCTGGGCTACAAAAGTGAGCTCAAGGCCTGCCTCAACTGCATAGCGAGACCCTGTCTCAAAAAGACAAAAAAAAAAAAAAAAAAAGCCAGCCTAAACTGCATAGATATACTCAGTCTCAAAAAGATGGAATTTAGAGCGGAGTGGGGTAGCAGTCCAGCCCAGGCAACTTAATGGAGGCCTTTTTTCAAAATATAAAAAAAGAGCTGAGGGTATAGATCAGTGCCAATGTCCTTAGTCAATCCCCACTCTCCACCCTGCTCTAAATTCCATATTTCAGTTTTGGCTCTGGGAGAGTTAGAGGAAAAGAGACTAGGCCAAAACATGTAATAGAAAATCTCAAATATTAAATATGTATCTAACATTAGCAGCAGCAGTGAACTTCCTTGAAAGGCTGAGTGTGAAACCCTGAGACCAGTTATAGTCAGAAGATGAACACACTGCTGGTTCTCAACCTGTGTCCAGTCACTCCCTGGTTTCCCTGGAATCTATGCTGCACTAGGTGGTGCCATCCCAGTTGGCCCTCTCTCCTCTCAGCTCCTAGCCCCGAGCACCATCCTCTTCTGGTTGCCAGAGCCCGAACCCCATCCCCACCTCCTTTTCTCAGCCCTGGACTACACTCATGGTGCCCTCCCAGCAGCCTCTCACGGTGCTCCCCAGAACCCGCCACCGGTTGCCACATTCTTTTTCCTGTTTAATATGCTGACATTGTCTGTTGTCCTAATTCCTCATACTCAAAGCTGTTCATCCTTTGAACCTTCACCCTCTGCCTCTCTGCCTTCTCCTCAGACCCAGATCCCTTCCTCCTCAGCTGTGCTGGCAGTGGAGGCCACAGCACCCAACTGTGGCAGGGTCTCAGGCTTCAAGGCTTCAGGGATCCCCAGGGACGGCTGCCACTGTCCATTGAGCTTAGCCAGGGCTGAGCCCGCCACTCAACACCTTTGCATGTAGCCGCTGATCCTGTGCTGGGCCTCTGCAGGCTGCTACCCTCCTCCCACCACAGGGCATGGCTCCTCCATGCCACCAATTCTTCTAGTGAATGCATTCTATTTCTCTCACACAGCACATGGACACCTCTGCTCCCCTTGAAGGTAAAACACTGACAACGAGGGCAGGCAAAGGCCAGGCTCCAGAGTCTGACAGATGGGATTCAAAGCCTATCTCTACCTACAGAGGGGTCTCTGGGCAAGTTACTCAACCCCTCAGGCCTCTAAACAGGATAATGGCAGCAATTCAGCATCTTTTAAGTGTTATAGAAGTAAATGAGGCAAATAATGTATGTAAGGTGCTGAATACACTACCTGGAATACCAAATTGATGTATTAAATGGCAACTATTTTTTATTTTTTTATAATTTTATTAAGGAAGCTACTTTTTAAAAATATCATTTTATTAAGGATGATGTGAGTGTGTGTGTGTTTGTGTGTGTGTTACAGTGTACCCTACCACTGAGCTACACCCCCAGCCCTTCTTATTTTGAGACATGGCCTTGGTGAGATACCCGGGCAGAACTGGAATTTGCAATCCTCCTGCCTCAGCCTCCTAAATCCTAGGTAGGATTACAGGTGTTGGACACCACACCTGGTTTAAAGGAACTGTCTTCCACATCTCTATACTCTCTATCTGGTCTCAACCACGGAGAGCCCAGTAACAGTCTACTGACTGAGCAACTAGGGACTACGTAATTCTACCCTCTACATATCACTGAGATTTTCAAAGCAGAGTCTGTTTATCTGCTGTTTTCTTTGTCAACTTACCTGATGCAAAATGGTGTATCGCTCACGATACAGCTCTGCTTTATCTCTTGCTGTTCCAAATAAATTTGGTGCAGGGTGGTTCGTCAGTAATAAACTAGAAAAAGGAATACCTTTCTTTACTATTGTAAATGCACAAAATGAAACTAAAATTGAAACATGAGATTATACATTTTTTGAAAAAAAAAAGTACATTTGAAATTAATCTAAAATTAACAGATGGCATACTTACGGGAAAAATTTTTTTCTTTCTGAATTGTACACAAAGCGTGGGATATCAAAAGCTCCTATGATATTGAAAATATGCTCTCTGCAAAACATCCCACAAAACACAGATCTGGTTTACTAAAACATAAGTATTTAAATAGCATTATAATTCAACATCACATAGAACTTATTTTTCATATTTTCTTTCCCTCTTCTTTTTTTCTTTACTTTATGTATTTGGTACAGGGTCTCACTAGGTAGATCAAACTTATAGTGACCCTCCTGTTTTGGGCCTCACTCAGCACTGAGATTACAGCTCAGAACACCTGGAGGTGGGGCCAACATGTGATGCTGGGGATCAAACCCTAGTCCCTGCACTAAGTGCCCTAAACAGGCACTTAGTCCACTAAGCTTTCTTGCTCACTCTGTCCAAGCTGTCTTGAATTTACAATCCCTTTGCTTCAGTCTCCTGGGTAGCTGGGGTGACAGACAGGTATGCTGCAACCACACCCAGCTCAAAATTTCTTAGAGTATCAAAAACAACAATGGGATAGTTTTAGCTTTTTTTTTCCTGATTTAGAACAGGGTCTTGTAGACAGGGTCTACAGGGTCTCATTACATACATCCGACTCAATGATTTTCCTATTTTCAGACCCCCAAGTGTGGGATTACAGGTGTATACCACCATGCTGTCTCAACTGCCATCTCAGCTCGCCCTGGGGGCATCTGGAAATCAAATTCCAGCTGCTGCACCTGCCTAAGTAAGTGTGCATTCTCCTTTCAAAAGACAAGAAAGCAGTCCTAATACTCTCAAGGATTAAGAAAAAAAAAAAAAATCAAGTTAATTTCTAATTAATAATCTACCAAAAAAAAGTTATATGTTGAAAAAGAAGATGTATAAACATTCCATTTTCTTAATTTTTTTAAAACCTCATTTATTTATTTGTGTTATGCCCAGCTCAGCCTGCCCTGGGGGTACGGCTGGCCCAGCATGTGGTCCCTCTGGTTGTCTAAACTTTCCTAGGCAAGTGCTTTTAGACTGCTTAGCTGCCTTACAGGCCCTAAAATAGTCCTTTTAAAGAAACCACCCTCTTACTTTTTTAAGCCATGATATATGAGGCATAAAAAAATCTGATTCAGTTCCAACAATGTTTTAAGTCTAAAGTATTAAGCAAAAAGTATTCCAAAACAAGTTTTATAACAGAAAAAATACCCTCAAAAGCCTGGCATAATCCGTGAGACCTATAGTGTCAGAGATGGAAAACCAACAAAATAACTTAATTTCAGATGTTGTTAGTAACGTAATCATATCCGAAAGAATTTTAAAAATTCACAATACTTTTGCAATAAATATCTCAAACTAAAAAGAAATCTTTCTTAAAATTAAATGTTCAGGGGGCCAGAGAGATAGCTCAGTGGAATAAGTGCTTGCCTGGCAAGTGCAAGGTCCTGAGTTTAATCCCTGGTACAAAAAAAAATAAAAAATACATGTTCATTTTCCAAACTGAAAATAATAAATAAGTCCCATTATCCTGTTTGTAATAATAAGTAAAGAAAGCTAAGAATAGTTGGAATTGTAGAAAACCTCAATTCTAGGCACACCCTCACTAGTTTCTAGTGGATCAAGCTCGGCACATTATTCAACATGTCAGGCCATTTCTTCCTGTGCACAACTGAGAGCATCTCTCTTGTGCTGGGATATAATGACTCTGTCTGACAACTGGAGCTGCAAAGATCTGGGACCACACAGCCCCCACTAGATCTATGTAGATAAATAGCTAACAGAAATAGCAGGTAACTTTATAGTAAACAGCAGGTACAGCCGGGCGTGGTGGCGCATGCCTGTAATCCCAGCACTCGGGAGGCTGAGGCAGGAGGATCGGTGCGAGTTCGAGACCAGCCTGGGCTACAAAAGTGAGCTCAGGACCAGCCTCAACTGCATAGCCAGACCCTGTCTCAAAAAGACAAAAAAAAAAAAACAAAAAAACAGCAGGTAAAGTTTATTTTAGGGTTACACTCCTTAGACTTCAGAATGACTATTTTGAATTTCTGTGGATGACTTTCATGGCATGTCACTGTACTCCAATATTTTTTTTTCTTTTGTGGGACCAGGGTTCAAACCTACAACCTTGCACTTTCCAGGCAGGCATTTGTGCCACGGAGCTATCTCCCTAGCCCCTGTATTCCAATATTTTAAAAGAGCTTATAAGAATAAAATCAAAATTCTTCAGCTTTTCTATTTTTATAAATTCTGAAAGGGAAAAACTACTGGCTATGGTAATGGTCAAAACTCTTTTCAATCATCTCCACTGCCCCAAATAAGAAAGAATTCTTAAAATTATTTCTTTTCTCTCTCTCTCTCTCTTTCTTTCTTTCTTTCTTTTTGTTTTTTGCAGGACAGGACTCAAACTCACGACCTTGAACTTGCCAGGCAGGCACTTGTGCCACGGAGCTATCTCCACAGATAGAGTTTATTTATTTATTTTTATGGCCTCCCCAGCCCGCCCTGGAGATGGGGCTGCTGCAGCATGTGGTGCCAGGGATCAAACCTCAGTCCCTATGGTTGCCTCAGCTTGCCTAAGCAAGCGCTTTAGACTCCTGAGCCATCTCACCAACCCCCAGAACTATTGAAGTTAAAACTGCCTTCCTGCTCATTTCCCCAGATGTTTTCCTGACGGTTAAATCCCCTGAATCTGGAAGTATTATGAGGGGAAAAAAGAAACATTCAGAAATACCACCCTCCAAAGTGCTGCTATATAAATTCCTGTCTTTAAAAATACTGGATAGTGCCGGGCGTGGTGGCGCACGCCTGTAATCCCAGCACTCGGGAGGCTGAGGCAGGAGGATCAGTGTGAGTTCGAGACCAGCCTCGGCTACAAAAGTGAGCTCAAGGCCAGCCTGAACTGCATACTGAGACCCTGTCTCAAAAAGACAAAAAAAAAAAAAAAAACCCAATAAAAATACTGGATAGTGGACGAAAATATGTAACATAACCATTATTAAATTTTTGTTTTGAAATCCTGTACTGTATGAACTCTTACTTGTTACTGTTTTTCTCTATCTTTGTTTCTGCTATTTTTACTCTTTAAAGTAAAATTCTGGGGAGCTGGGGAGATGGCTCCGAGGCACAAGTGCCTGCTGGGCAAGTGCAAGGTTGTGAGTTTGAACCCGGTCCCACAAAAAAAAAAAAAAAAAACTGCTATTTTTACTCTTTAAAATTTAAAAACAATGTGAAGGGGGAAAAATTAAATACTGGAGAATGAAAACAGCTCTATGCTAAGGTTTTACCCTTGTTTGCCGTTTACAATGTGACCAAGTTAAATCAGGTCACTGAACTTCTCCAACCTCAGAACTTTCTTAGGAGCAAAAGTAAATTATACCCCGGAGTCTCAGTTCAATTTACCAGTATCATACAGAATATGAAGTTGGGTTGGTCAGATATATTATCTCACACCTTAGGAAAACATAAAAACATAAGTCATTTAATAATGTGCTTGATCATGTAGGCCATCACTTGCAAAAATATATCGAAATAATGAGAATGACCACTGTAGAAATGTTTACCAATTATATCCCTAACAAATAGCTGAAAAGAAGCAGCCCTCGACACCCCCAGCAGAGAAAAGGGTTCACTTCATGCACATACAGCGTTTCCTCAGTTGACTGACTGCACTCCTGGACTGCAGCCTCCACAATAGGTCGTTCGATCATGTTTGTTGACACTAAAAGAGAAGTTCAAAGTCCAGTTTTTATTTATTTATTTATTTATTTATTTATTTATTTATTTATTGTTTCAGAACCTTTGTTTGTTTATTCACTCATTTTTATGGCTGGCTCAGCCCGCCCCGAGTGCAGGGCTGGCACAGCATGTGGTGCCGGGGATCGAACCGCGGTCCCTGAAGCCGCCCAAGCTTTCCCAAGCAGGGCTTTAGACCACTGAACCATCCCGCCAGGCCCCTCAAAGTCCAGTTTTAGACAGCAGGCATAAAAATTAGTTCTAGTAGAAGCAGTAATGATGACGCTACCACTCATGAAGTATTTAATTAGCGTGTGGCTCTGTACTCAGTATTCAAGCACTATTCTACTAGACAATGTTCTCTATAACACTGATAGTAGAGAACTCCCGTATGCTATACATAAATGGAAAAATATGACTTTGAAAAGTTTAATAGCCCCCTAAGAACACACTACAAGGGGCAGAAAAAAACACAAATCTAGGCCAGGTCCCAAAGTGAGTCCCCTTCACCTCTGTGGGACATCTTTAGAAAAATGCTATGTGCCATCTTTAATTGATGTATAATTAACACATATAATAATTCTTGATATTATTTTCTAAATTTTCAATTGTAAAAAAATGGTTTTTTGGGGACTGGGAAGACAGCTCCATGGCACAAATGCCTGTCTGGCAAGTGCAAGGTCGTGAATTTGAACCCAGGTCCCACCAAAAAAAAGAGAAAAAAAAATTTTTTTTCAGGATTGGAGATTGACTTAGGCTGTTGCTCAAAGAAGTGTTTTAAGCAAGGGTATATTTAGAATTCTGCCTTGAGAAATGAAAAGGAGACACAACATTGCCCCCTATATTGCAGAATATACTGCTTCCTGCATACTAGATTCTATACCAGTAAACAAGAGTGAGCTACACCCACTGCTAGCCTTCTAGGCACTAAGAGTGGTCATCTTTTTCTCTCTGAAAGAGAACAGCATTTCTGCTTTGCAGGCCCATGCTGTGGTATCAAGGTATTTAATCAAATGACCTCCAAAGAAATAATTAATCTTGCCCACTTTTCTCCTCTCCCCCTAAGTTAGTTTAGAGTGCCTAACTTAAGACAGAATAAGAGGTGTGCAGAGAGACAAGTGACCTCAAGGGACCAGATCAAAGTCAGAAAGCTCCTGTGCTGGCTCCACCAAGACAGAAAAAGGTAAAAGGTTTTCTGGGGAACATCCTGAGGTGATGACTGGACAAACCTTTTGGGAAGAACTGCTCCGTACAATACTGCAACACCATAATACTGCATCCTCCACTTCTTTGTAACAAAATCTATAGCCAGACTTAGCGCCTCATACCAGTAATGCCAGTTCTCGGGAGGCTGAAGTGGGAGGATTGTTGCAAGTTCAAGACCAGCCTGGGCTACACAGTGAGCTCAAGACCAGCCTGAACTGTGTGGGAAGACCCTTCTCAAAAGGACTAAAATAAAATATATAAATCTAGCCAAGATGCAGAGCTAGGTTAACAAGTACTTTCTCAGAAAGCACTACTTACAGGGCTGCTTTTCGACTGCATCAATAATCTTTTCCAGGGTATCTTCAAGCTCTAACTCATTGACAGACTGCAGAGCTTCTGTGAGGTACTTAATAGCTTCTCTGTAAGACAGACAGAAAAGGTGAAGCAGGTCATAGGTCAGTCCGTGCTGAAATTAAGATCCACTCATCCCTCCTATGAAGCAGTACTCAGCTTTTCTGTACTTTCTGAGGAAAACTGTCTTTTTCTCCCTCACTGGCAGAACCACTGTTAGGGCCCCAAGTCACATCGTCTACCCAAGGTGCCTTCCCAGAGCAGCCCCATTGGCTGCACTCTCCTCTTTTTGTAATTATTAAAAATCATACTTAAAAGGCCAGGGATATAACTCAGCAGCACAGTGTCTGCCTGGCTAGTGCAAGGTCCTAAGTTTGATTTCTGATTAAAAAAAAAAAAATCACACTTGGATATACAGTACCTTAAGCTTGGTATTTCCTGTTTACCCTGTGAAACTTATTACGTTACACTTCAGGCAAGAATTTGTCTGCCTTGGTTTCAAGCACCATGTCCTGAACACAAGGAACATAAATATACTTATTAAGTTGATCATGCATTTGCCCTGATTCTAGTCATTTAACCGTTTTTTAATTGTAAAGTTTGAAAAAGGCCTGCAAAGTTCACTGGATAAAATCACAGAAGCTACATTCATATCAAATGAAATCTGAATACCAATGATGCTCAAAATGAGTGTGCTTAGAGCCAGGCATGGTGGCACATACCTGTAATCCTAGCACTTAGCGAGGCTGAGGCAGGAGGAACGATGTGAGTTCAAGACCAGCCCAGGCTACAAAAGTGAGCTCAAGGCCAGCCTGAACTGCATAGTGAGACCCTGTCTCAAAAAAAAAAAAAAAAAAAAAGTATGCTTACTTATCTAGCTAATTAGATACCATTGTATTTGAGGCACAGTACACTGCCTTACGCTTTCACCAATATTATTATTCTGGTCATGACATTAACTGTTCTATTCATCAGGGTGCTTGCTGAGTATTGGATATGTGGATGCCACCTCTCTCCTATTTATTGTAGGTACCTGAGAACTGGATTATTACAGATAACTTGAGAACTGGAACTGCATCATCCTTTAGCAGGGTACTAAGTACACTTGAAAGTGGCCCACGAGTATTATTTGCCCACTTATCCCTAAAGTCACACAGTTTGCATGACAGCTCTCAGGACAGACCAAAGTTTGTCACTGAGGACCCGGTTCTCATCATCTGTCAACTGGCTCATCCAACATCTCCAGCCTTCCTGGCACTAGCTTACCAGCTTTGGGATCCCCAGGCATCTCTCCATCTAACCTGGTCCTGCCTAGCCTTTGACACTCAGCCCTATCTAATTTGGCAGTGAAGCTCTTCTTGGACTTTAGAGCAGTTTGTACACCTTGTCACATACTCTAGTGGCACTTCTTTCTGTGAATCCTTTTCACAAATGAAATCCAATTGTTGTTAAATTGTAGTTTTACATACCTGGTTGGCAGGCTTCTAACAAATCCATGCCTGCTGGGTGTTCGTACTTCCCCTTGAGTGTGGGCTACAGCTACTAACTTGTTTTTAAGAACATAGCGAAAGGGATGGAATATTTTATTGTACTGTGATTTTTAAAGATAAAATTTAGGGCTAGAGGGTAAGCTTAGCTCAATGGTACAGCACTTGCCTAGCACATGTGAGCCCCAAGGTTTGAATCCCCAGCACAAATAAAAAATTTTAAAATAAAGTAAAAATTTTAAAATAAAGTAAAATAACAAGAAGTTACTCCCTTGATTAAATTCCCAACAGCTGTGATTTGGGATTTGCTAGCTGACTCTTGTGGGCACTGATGAAGCTACTTGTCACAATAGGGGATGGCCCTCCAAGAGAAGCCTGCAGCCTTGGGAGACCCTGAAGTTCAGGACCCAGTGAAGTCATTCCTCAACTCCAGACCCACAGAAAATTGGGGGGAATAAGCCTGTGCTGTCAAGTCTCCACATTTTAGGGTAACTTGGTATGCAGCCACAGATAGCTAATGTACTATCTCTCTTCACCACAAAGCTCCAGAGTCTTACCCTTTTATATCCACTCCCCCAGCATGCACCCAAAAGATTAAAGCATATTTTTTGACCAAACTAATTAATTAGCCATAGCTTAGCATTAGATGAAATTCTTTTTTTTTTTTTTTTTTTTTTTTTTTTTTTTTTTTTTTTTTGTCTTTTTGAGACAGGGTCTCATTATGCAGTTGAGGCTGGCCTTGAGTTCACTTTTGTAGCCCAGGCTGGTCTCGAACTCGCACTGATCCTCCTGCCTCAGCCTCCCGAGTGCTGGGATTACAGGCGTGCGCCACCACGCCCGGCCATTAGATGAAATTCTAAGTTTAAAAAAATCAAGCTAGGGCCCGGCGGAATGGCTTGGTGGTCTAAAGCGCCTGCCTGGGAAAGCTTGGGAGGCTTCAGGGACTGTGGTTTGATCCCCGGCACCACATGCTGTGCCAGCCCTGCCCTTGGGGCAGGCTGAGCTGGCCATAAAAATGAGTGAATAAATAAACAAAGGTTCTGAAACAAGAAAAACATAAATAAATAAAATAAAAAATTATTTTAAAAATAAATAAATAAAAATAAAAAATAAAAAAATCAAGCTAATTAATCAATTGCTTATATTTTCAAAACGTCAGATTGAATGAACAAAATTCATTATTTTCTCCCAGAATGTAACCATACCAGCTGTTGTTCACTAATTGCAAAACAAAGCTAAAAGTTCCGTAGATTTAGGATTTAGGCTAGGGTATAAAGCATGCTAGTTTAGCAGGCATAATGCCATACATTTACTAAAAAAAAAAAAATCCATAAAGTTCAATTATGAAAGCAACAACTAAGCCGGACGTGGTGGCTCACGCCTGTAATCCCAGCACTCGGGAGGCTGAGGCAGGAGGATTGGTGCGAGTTCGAGACCAGCCTGGGCTACAAAAGTGAACTCAGGACCAGCCTCAACTGCATAGCGAGACCCTGTCTCAAAAAGACAAAAAAAAAAAAAAAAAAAAAAAAAAAAAAAAAAAAAAAGAAAGCAACAACTACACAAAACAGCAACCAAAACCTGGCTCAGAAAGTATGTCCATTTTAGCAGGCATTAAATTTGTATAAAATATTATATTTACAGCAAACATTAAAAAGGCCATGCAGCCTCAAATGCATAGTGAGACCCTGTTTCAAAAAGACAAAAAAAAAAAGGAGGCCACATACAATGACCAAGCTGGTGTTATCCCAGGGATGCAGAATGTGAGATGGCCCAACATATGTAAACCAAAAAATGTAATTCATCACATAAGCACAAGAATAAAAATCACATGATGATGTCAACAAATAAAAATTCAACGTGCATTCACAATAAAAACACTTGACAAAAATTGGTAAAGAAGGCCCTTACCTTAAAATGATAAAAGCCATTATGATAAGTCATTGCCAATATCCTACTAAATGGGGAACTTTTCTATAAACTCAGGAAGACAGAGGGGCCCATGCACTCTCACTACTCTTGCTCACCTTAGTATTTGAAACTTTAGCAAGAGCAATTAGACAAAAGGATAAATACTACAGGAAAAAAAAAATGACAATATCCTTACTTGCAGGTGACACTATCCTTTACATAAAAGATCTAAAATATTCCACAAGACTTTCAGAACTAATAAATTCAGCAAAGTGAGACCCTGTTTCAAAGTAAACACATAAAAGTCAATAGTGTTCCTATACACCAAAAATGAACCACTGACCAAAAAAAAAAAAAGTCAAGAAAACAATCCTCTTCACATTAACATAAAAAATAAGGGGGCTTGCCGGTTAGTTAGCTCAGTTATTTAAGCACCTGCTTGGGCAAACTAAATCAGGCACAGGGGACCATGGTTTGATCTCCAGCTCCACATGTCATGCCAGACCTGCCCTTAAGGCAGCCTGAGCCAGTCAAAAGAAATAAAAAAGAGAAAGAAAGAGAAAAATCCTTCTCAACTTTTGGACTAAAGCTCCTGCTTATGCAAAGTACAGTGGCTGGGGTTCTGAAAATGGCACACTGAGATGGTGGCTGAGACTGGGTGTGTTGGCATGAGCTTGTAATCCCAGAGCTTGGGTGGCTGAAAAACAGGAAGATCACTAGGAGTCTGATCTGTGTAGTGAGACCCTGTAGACCCTGTACTAAATACATTAAAAAAAAAAAGAAACAAACAAACAAACAAACAAAGAAAAGAAAATGGAAAGACATCCCCTGTTTTTGAATAGGCAGAACTAATATCACCCAAATGGCTATATTACCAAAAAAAAAAAAAAAGATATTGTATACACATACATACGTACGCACGCACATGCGCGCGTGCACACACACATGCGCGCATGCACACACACATGTATCTTTAACATCATCTTAGTCAAAATACCATAACTCTTTCACAGAACTAGATAAAATACTTACAGAATTTATTTGAAACTAGAAGACACCCAGAATAGCCAAAGTGATCTTGGGAAACAAGAACAAGGTAGAAGGAATCAAAATCTCAGATTTCATATCTACAAAGCCACAGCAGTAACAAAACAAGCATAGTACTAGTATAAAAACAAACATTGACAAATGGAATGGAAGAGAGGATGCAGAAATAAAACAACATCCAGTCAGCTAATTTTTGACAAAGGGGCCAATAAGTTATACTGTACAAAAGATAGTCTCTTCAATAACAAATGGTGCTGGGAAAATTAGCTGTCAATCTGCAGAATAAATCTTTTTTTTTCCTTTAGTTGCTTTGAGACAGGGTCTTACTATGCACTTCAGGCTGGCTTTGAGCTCAATTTGTAGCACAGGCTGGTCTCAAACTTGTAATGATCGTTCAGCTGCTTCAGACTCCTGAGTGCTGGGATTATAGATGTACACTACCATGCCTGGCCACTTGCAGAATAAATCTTGACTCATATTGCTCACCTTATACTAAAATCAGATAAAAATGGATCAAAAGACCTAAATATAAAAACAAACACTAAAAAAAAAATTAGTGACACTATTGAAGATTCAGACTTAGACAAAGACTTTCTGTTTTGTTTTTTCTTTAAATTATTTATTTGGTACAGGGTCTTGATATGCATCTCTGACTTATAGTGACCATACCGTTTTAGCCTCCCCAGCACTCGGATTACAGGAATGTGTCACCAAGCTGGGGTTGTTCCAGGTCAGCATGCCATGCAGTATGGGGATTGAGCTAGGGAGATAGCTCAGTAGAATAAAACACAAGGACCAGAGTTCAATCCCCCTTTCCACAAAAAAATAAAATAAAATAAAAATAGTCTGGGGATTAAACCTAAGTCCCTGTGTTTGCCAGGCAGAGCCTCAACTTTCTAACAGAACCTCAACTGCACAAGAAATACAAAGAATCAACAAATGAGATATTAAATTAAAAGGTTCTGCACAGCAAACTGCCAACAAACTTAAGAGACAACTTATAGAATAGAAAATATACTTACCACCAGCTCAGAGGACTAACACCTAGACTTATATAAAGAACTCAACAAATTAGACTGCCAAAAACAAAAGATCTAAGCTCTCCCAAAAAACAAACGAAATACTCCACAAAATACAAATGGCCAATAAGTACATGAAAAAATGTAGGCAGGGACCAGGGTTTGATCCCCAGTGTGCCCTGCTAGCCCTGCCCCTACGGCACACTAAGAAGGTAAATGAGATTGGGCATGCAGGCGCATGCTTATAATCCCAGCACTTGAGAGGCTAAAAACAGGAGGATCACTACAAGTCTGATCTATGTAGTGAGACCCTGTAGACCCTGTACTAAATACATTTTAAAAAATGTCTTGTAGGGCCCAGCAGGATGGCTCAGTGGTCTAAAGTGCCTTCAGGCAGCTGCAGGAACCACGGTTTGATCCCCGGCACCACAAGCTGCGCCAGCTCTACCCTCAGGGCAGGCTGAGCTGGCCATAAAAATAAATAAATAAACATAAGTTCTGAAACAAGAAAAAAATAAAATAGAAATAAATTTTTAAAAATGTCTTTGTAGGAGCTGGGGAAATAGCTCCGAGGCACAAGTGCCTGCTGGGCAAGTGCAAGGTCGTGAGTTTGAACCCCGGTCCCACCAAAAAAAAAATGTCTTTGTATATATTCAGCCATTATGGAAATACAAAACAAAAAATACTGAGATTCCATCTTAATAAAAATGGCCATTGTCAAGGACTGTGGTGCACACTTGTAATCCCAGCACTTGGGAAGCTGAGGGAGGAGGATCAGGGCAAGTTTGAAGCCAGCCTGGGCCTACAAAGTAAGCTCAAGGACAAACTGAACTGCACAGCAAGACCCTGTTTCAAAACAAATTAAAAAGACACTGGCCAGGATACAGGGGTAAGATCCCTGACTATAAACAAACACAACCATTTCAGAAATCAGT
>PVJA010026507.1:17188-29685 GCA_004027025.1 Myocastor coypus
CAAAAAAAAAAAAAAAAAAAAAAAAAAGAGAGAAAGAAAGAAAGGACCCAGAGGGATGGCTGGGGCCCAGCAGGATGGCTAAGTGGTCTAAAGCGCCTGCTTGGGAAAGCTTGGGCAGCTTCAGGGACCGCGGTTCAATTCCCGGCACCACATGCTGCACCAGCCCTGCCCTCAGGGCAGGCTGAGCCGGCCATAAAAATGAGTGAATAAACAAACAAAGGTTCTGAAACAAGAAAGAAAATGTGCCATATATACAAAGGAGTACTACTCAGCCATAAAGAAGGATGCATTTGAATCATGTGTATAAAAATGGATGGATCTTGAGGCATAATACTAAAGTAAGTTATAAAAGGTTAAATATCACATGGCCTTACTAATATGAGAGACCCAAAACACTGGCAAAGCAAAATAAAGAACCATGTTAAGAACAGGAAGAGGAGAGGAGATAAGAGGGGAAGGAGAAGAGAGGGAAAAGGATGAGGGAGGGAGGGGAGGGGAGGGGAGCAGAGGTGGACAGAGGGAGTAAAAAAGGAGCTTTGTTACCAAACCCACAACCTTAACAGGAGCACTACTTGTTTAGCAAACATGCACTGACCGAAAAGTAAATAAATAAATAAGCCAGGCGTGGTGGCTCACATCTGTAATCCCAGCACCTAGGAGGCTGAGGCAGGAGAATCAGCGTAAGTTCGAAACCAGCCTGGGCTACAAAAGTGAGCTGAAGGCCAGCCTGAACTGCATAGTGTGACCCTGTCTCAAAAAGGCAAAATAATAATAATAATAATAATAATAATAATAATAATATAAATACTGTATTCCAAAAACAAAGCCGGTTTATAAGAAAAGTCTTGGAGATGTTATAGGTCCTAAAACCACATCGATGTGCTACACATCTGTAGTACCTGACTTGTACTACAGAACTAACTTTCCGAGAAGCTGTAAAGGAGATTTCAAAGAAAAAAGAAAAAAGAAAAACTCCCCCAAGGGTCACCTACAAGCAAGCTTAAAATCTGACCGCTTTGTGAATCTCCGAGAAACAGTACTTTAGGAGGCCTAAGTCTCAGCAGGCGCTGGCCCGGCCTTCGCGGGTCCCAGGTCGCCCAGCCTGGCACAGGCGCAGCTTCCCTCCGCGGAGAGCCGGGACTCAGCCAGCCACAGGGCCCGCGCGGGGCAGCTCCGCCGCGCCGCTTAGGGCATCCTAAGTCGAGCCTCTCCCCGCGCGAGGGGAGTCACGGCGGCCTGGCCTCGACGCTCCCCTCTCGCCGGCCCACACGCTCGGGCCGACTCACCCCCGCAGCATCAAGCCGCGCAGCTTGAAGGCAGAGAGGGCTCGGCTCCGCACTTTCTCCGGCGCCATGTTCGAGGTTTGGCGCCACCGCCGTGGCTCCGCCCACTAGGGGGGCATGGTCATAACAGGCATCGCCCCGGCCACGCCTTCTCTGCCTTCCCAGACGCGCTCCGCCGGCCATTGGGCACTGCGCTTGGCTGCGCCGCGCTAGAGTGCTGACGGAGGGGACCGCCCCGCACTCACACTTCTCAGTGGCAGGCAGATTGCGAGCCTAGGAGTCAGTCCCTGCTGTGTGGTGGGGAACTGCGCTTTGCTTTTCCCAGTGCAACATGGAACCACCCGGCTCAGACACCTGTCGTGCTCTCTCCGTTCAGCAAACCTGGAAGTTTTCCGTGTTATTTATCGCCTAGGTTTCCCTCTCGACGCCATCGCTTTTTAGTTAAGGGCTTCTGCTCTTGGGCCCTTTAATCGCCACTCAGTTAAGCTAAAATGACCTTCTCAGTTGAAATACAGAGAAGAGCCCGGCATGGTGGCACACACACGCCTGTTAATCCCAGCACTTGGGAGGCTGAAGCAGGAGGATCAGTGCGAGTTCGAAACCAGCCTGGGCTACAAAAGTCAGCTCAAGGCCAGCCTGAACTGCATAGTGAGATCCTGTCTCAAAAGACAAAAAAAAAAAAAAAAAAAAAAAAAAAACACGTTATCTGCGGAGTAGAAGGCTGGGCTGGCCGCCGCACACTCATACCAGACTGCGCGAACATCCCTGGTGCTTGGGGCCAGGGAGACCGCGGCCGACTCCGTCGTCTGACGGCGCCCATGGGGACTGGGGACCAGGCCACGCAGCTGTATCGCCAAGGACAGTTTCTATTCATGTTAGTAATGTGGCACGTGCTCCAGCCCGTGATCGCTGGGTTTTGGTCTTCGTGGCCCTTCAGCCCACCTGTGTCCACGCGCCCGGTCACGGTTTGTTGCACCAAGGACTACAGGGAATGGGTTGGCGGGCCGGGGAGACGCACCGTGGA
Organism: Myocastor coypus; assembly: GCA_004027025.1. Taxonomy (NCBI): domain Eukaryota; kingdom Metazoa; phylum Chordata; class Mammalia; order Rodentia; family Myocastoridae; genus Myocastor; species Myocastor coypus. The sequence goes on from PVJA010026507.1 coordinate 19,496, forward strand.
GTCTCAGCTCTCAGAGGCTGAGTCAGGAGGATTGTTTGAACTAGGAAGTTGGGGACCAGCCCGGGTGATGTGGGAGAAACTGAAAAGAAAAAAATAAATGCAGAATCGCATCGTATCAGCAGGGAATGTCTAGGGAGCCCGAGCACCCAAACGTTGTCGTTAGCTTGAGAAATCAGTGGCAGATAGCTGGCTGGGGCCTATAGGAGGCAAAGCAAGCCTCTTATCTCTTTTCACCTTTGTGCATGCAGATCATTGCTTGAGATGTCAAAAAGACAAAAAAAAAAAAAAAATCCATAAAGTACAGAGAAGACCAAGTCACACCACACTGTGAGGAAACAGCCAGGCATATTGAGAATATAGAACAATCTAAAAAGCAACTCATTTGATTTTTTTAGTTAGCGGCATGAAGAGGGCCGCCATCCAAAGTGTGCTCTCAACTACCGAGCAGAGAGTCTTTCCTCCTGGCATTCCTTATTGTACATTCCCTCCCACAACGAGGACTAAATCTCATCCATAGACTGCTGTGGACAGAACTGGGAAACTGGCAAGCCGGCTAGCAGAGGGCACGACAGCCTCTGCTTCACTCTCCAGTGTCACTCTGTCTTGGGGAGGAACTGCCTTGAAGCAGCTCTGTGAAGAGCATCAGATGCTAAGAGATTGAGGCTGCCTGCCAACAACCAGCAACTTGCCAGAGGACATGAGCAATTTTGGGGGAAGCAGACCTTCCAGCCCAGTGAAGTCAGCCTGGCTACAACTACCACCAGTATGCCAACTACAACCTTGGGAGAGACCAGGGACTGAGCCCCTTGGACAAGTTGTCCTCAAGTTCCTGATTATAATCCCTTCTTGTTTTAAACCACTAAATTTTGAGCCAGCATGTTACACAGCAATAGATAACTCATATATACCTTTAGAAAGACTTAAAAAGATGATTCACTTGGGTCCCAGTTTAAACAGAATACTCAGACAGATACTTGGAATGCAATTTGGGAATCTTGACTATGAATTGGATATCAGATTGAGGAACACATTTTCTTAGATTGGCCATGTAGGTGCAAGTCTTTAGTTTCAGAAAATCATGTGGAAGTATAACATTGCCTACTATTCTCAACTCTGCAAAATGAAACATGGACACACCCATTTGAATAGATAGTAGCATGGTGATATTAGTAATAAGTGGAAGATATATGAGTATTTGTCAAACTATTTTTCCACCTTTTCTATTCGATACCTGTAGAGAAAAAAATACTCTGAAATTTTCAGCTTTCTACCACAATCTGACAATGATTCCCTTTCTCTCATACAGTTTTAACTTCCTGTCTGGGTTATTCACCTGGCTGGCTTATAAAGTCCCAAAATGTCATTGCATAGGTAAGTACTGATGACTTCCAAATTCCTGTCCCATGTCTCTTAGGCTTCAAGATCGGCTGCATACCACCCCAAAGTGGTCTCACTGTCATCCTGCCCCTCCCTTAAGCCAGTGCATTAAGCCAGTGAAGTGTCCTGCTCACCTGCCAACCAGGGGCCCAGTCAGTAATCGAGAGAGATAGCCTCTGATTCCTCTCTTCTTTCTTCTCCACAAGCCAATCAGCTAGCAGATGTCTGTGGGTTCTGTTCTCTCTGCATGACCAGCATACTCACTTAGGTTGCCAGTCTCTCTAGGAAGCTATAACTGCCCTACTAACAGGTTTCCTTGCCTCCAATCTGGCCAAACTGTGTGCGAGTGTGTGTGTGTGTGTGTGTGTTCCTGGGGATTGAACTCAGCAGCTTTACACTGAGCCATATCACAGCTGTTTTTTTTTTTCTTATTTTGAGGCAAGGTCTTACTGCTGACAGAAAACTCACAACCATCCTCAGTTTTTCAGAGTGCTGAGATTATAGGCATGCACCATCAGTCTGGAATTAAACTTTCTAAAACATAATTCTCACCTTGTCACTTCCCAATTTAAAATTCTTCAAAATCTTACCATATTAGGATGAACAACAACAACAACAAAAAAGGATGAACAAATCATCTCTCCTTCTCCTGGTCTATCTGCCAGGAACACCTTTTCCCCCTTTTTCCCCATTTGCCTGAACTATTGTTCATTTTCTAGCTCTTACCTTAGACTTTATTTTCTCTCAGGAACCTTCTCAACTTACTAAAATCTGAGGTTGCTATGTCCCTCTCCATACCCCCAGGCATGCTGGAGTTTTGCTCTCTTTAGACCTACTGCATCTGTGGTCATTGTTTGCTGGCCAACAGCCTCCACTAGACTGTAAGGTATGGTTGGACCAGTATTCCATAAAAGTACATCACTTTGCTAGGTTCAAGGTAGTACACACCTATAGTTCCAGTTTCTCAAGAATCTGAGGGTGGAAAAAAATGAAAAGAATCTGAGGGAGGAGGACTATTTAAGCACAGAATTTTAGGGCCAGCCTGTGCAACATAACTGAGACTCTACTTCTTAGGTAAAAATACAGTACCAATATTAACTTATAACTATAATCAAGTAAAGGCTTATATATGTGTAATTGAGGTATAAGTAAAATACACAGATCTAAAGTTCAGCAGTGTAAAGAACACCTGAAACTGGAAACTGGTCACATGTGGAGGTGAGGCAAGGCAGGTCCAAGAAGAAAGAATGAGACAACACAAGCTGCCTCAGTTGAAGGAATCACCAAGACCCAAGATAATCCAAGCAATTAGTTGCTAGGCAGAGCAGTATCATGTGATACCAACTTTGTCCAATGTATAAATAAATATTCCTGAAGTGGTTGAGGAGTTTCTTTCCTCCTGTCCAGAGAGAGGGCTCCACCTGACCTCAGCTTTTGTCTCTTCTCTTTATTTTTCCCATTCTTTCACCATCTCCCCACCCCCCAACTTCAAGAACTGTGTAGGACAAAGCATAGTAGAATGTAGTTCAGTATAATCTTGTAAAATGCATGCATCCAGGTAGCAATATTAAAATATAGATTATATCCACCACTTTGGAACATGCCTTGTACTTGTTTCCATCAACTCCCAGTTCCTATCCCCAAACAACTACATTTTTGTTTTCTATCTAGTTTTATCTTGGGCTTCATATAAATTAAATCACATAGCATATACTTTTCTGGGTCTAGTTTCAGTAACACTGTGTGTATTAGATCCACCCATGTTTTTACATACATTTATCAGCAATGTTATCACTTTATTTCTGAGAAGGGTATCACACATCAATATAAAGTTTATACATTCACCTAGTAATAAAGGCTTGGAAGTCTTCATATATTCAGTTATATGTCATTTTTTTAAATTTTAATTTTTATTACTTTTAATAAGAGATAACAATATGAGAGTTTTAAAACATGTTAGTAGCACATTCGCAATAGTTGAGACACTGCATATTGTCCTCACTAATGTTATACAGAGCACATGTCATTTTTCTATATGTATATATTTTTTCTTTTCTTTTTTCTTTTTTTTTTTGGTCTTTTTTGAGACAGGATTTCACTATCACTATGCAGTTCAGGATGGCCTTGAGCTCGCTTTTGTAACTCAGGATACTCTCGAACTCACACCAATCCTCCTGCTTCAGCCTCCCAAGTGCCGGGATGATTACAGGCAAGTACCACCATGCCTGGCTCTTTCGTAGCTTTTTTTTTTTTGTATATTTTTAATTTTCTTATGTATGTTGTTAGAGGTAAAATATCTAGATCATGTCATACATGTTTTTATATCTCCCTACCTTACAATATATAGATACATAGACTTTTAACTCACTATGTGTCTCAGACTGTCCTCAAACTCACAGTGACTCTGCTGGCTCAGCCTCCTGAGTATTAGAATTATAGGGGCTGGGAGGTAGCTCAGTAGAATAAGCTCTTGCCTAGCAAATGTAAGGTCCTGAGTTCAATCCCCAGCTCTGCAAAAAAATAAGTAAAAAGTATATATATACATATATATAAATTTGTGCTACCATGCCCAACAAGAAAGTCATAACTATTTTTTTCTTTTTTAAAAACAATTGGGGCCTGGCGGGATGGCTCAGTGGTCTAAAGCGACTGCTTGGGAAAGCTTGGGCGGCTTCAGGGACTGCTGTTCAATCCCCGGCACCACATGCTGCGCCAGCCCTGCCCTCGGGGCAGGCTGAGCTGGCCATAAAAATGAGTGAATAAACTAAAGGTTCTGAAACAAGAAAAAAATAAAATAAAATAAAAACTATTATGTCTGGTGGGCTGGGAAGATAAAAAATATATATATTATGGCTGGTTCAGCCTGCCCTGGGAGTGGGCTGGCACAGAATGTGGTGGTGTGGTTACCCAAGCTTTCCTAAGCAAGTGCTTTAGACTGCGGAAACATCTTGCCTGACCAAGAAAGTGGATTATCTAAGTTAGTCTGGTATATGTTATAAACAAAAGGGAGTCATTTTTACATTTAAATTTATACCTGGACTAATTTCTATTATTCATCAAAATAAAAACTGGATATCTTGAATAATTTCACCACTAAAAAGCTTAACATTTTAATAAAATATGAATACAAGTGCTAAAACCCATTAAGAGGCTAACGAAAATGTAGAGTACCTGGGAGAAGAGGGAAAAATGGAAGAGCAGGAGGAGGAAGAAGAGAATAAGGAAGAGGAAATCTTATGAAAAAGTTGGGATTAGGGGTGAGGGTGTAGTTCAATGATAGAACATTTGCCTAATGTGCCCATGGCCCTGGGTGCTGCAGAAATCAATTGATGCAAAATTAAGCAAGATAGAAAATTGACTTTCCCCTTGATACCATAAACTCAAGCACTGAAACTGCATTCATTTATCTTACAAAATCTGAGTCACACAACTACAGACAAAGCATAAAAGTCACTTAAGTTGTGAAATTGGGTGTGGTGGCACAAATCTGTAATCCCAGCACTCCTGAGGGAGGGGCAAGAGGACTGTGATGAGTTTGAAGCCAGCCTCAGTTACACAATGAGTTCAAAGCCAACCTGAGCAACATGATGAGACACTGTCTAAATTCTATATTATATATATGTATATGTACATATATGTATATCTCCATTGTATGTAGATATCAGAAACCACCCCTTTGCATAAAACATAGTTTGAAAGATTTCACTGAAATACAATTCTTAATGTTCCCTTTTAGCAAAGCCCTGCCAATTTAACAGCATACTTCATTGGTACGCTATGAGAAACTGTCACTGATATATACATTGTTAGCAATGATACAGGCCCTACAGAGGAAAACTCAGCAACATCTGTCAAAACTACATATGTATTCATCTTACAGAGATCTGCAGTCATTTCTAGATCCCCTCTTCAAATTTGTAAAACTGCAAACGCAATTTGCATAAAATTATTTGTGACAGGATCGCGTGTGATAACACAACCACACGAACAACCCATATGCCCACCAAGAAGGTCTTGAGTGAAGACATTGAGTGCTCAGCGGAGCGCTGTACTGTGAAGTTGTCAAAAGGGCTGAGGATCGCTAGATGGCTATGGAACAATGCGATGCTGAAAGGAAGTTACACAATTACGTTTCCTTTTGTGTTCAAACAGGAGGAATTAAAGGCTAGGAATATAGCTCAGCGGTATAAGTGCCTGCTTGGCAAGTGCAAGGTCCTCAGTTCAATTCTGATACCAAAAAGAGGTGGTGGTAGGGAATTTTATGTCTCTGTGTGTGCTTATATTGGCTAAAGGAAATGACAGGAAATAACGCCAAAGTGCACCAAACCCGAAGGTCTTCTGCGTGGTGGCGCATGCCTGTAATCCCAGCACTCGGGAGGCTGCGGCAGGAGGATCAGTGCGAGTTCGAGACCAGCCTGGGCTACCAAATTGAGCTCAAGGCCAGACTCAACTGCATAGCGAGACCCTGTCTCAAAAAAAAAAAAAAAAAAAAAATTCCTGAAAAACAACCAACCCTGATTCTAATGAAGTCTTTAGCATCAGCTTCCAGTCTAAAGAAATAGGCAGGATGGCTATACAAATTTTCTAGAAAGTCCAGAGAAAGAAACTACACGATCAGAACGTAGTAAAATAGGAAAACTAACTCGTTTCACAAGTCTGTGTAGGAAGGAGGTTGGCAGCGATGGAGATACATGGCCCTTTAAGAAGGCATGGTCGCGCACACCTGTAATCCTGCACTTGGGAGGCTAAGGTAAGAGGATCAGAGCGAGTTCGAGACTAGTGCTAAAGGCTAGCCTGAATTGCATAGTGAGACCCTGTCTCAAAAAAAAAAAAAAAATTGCAAAAGACATGTTGAGAGAAGCAAGGAATTTGGCTACGAATGGACTGCTAAGCAAGGTCGCTCTAGCAGAGCAAAACCTCAAATGAGAAGAAATCTGCATATAGCTTTATAGCTTGCTTCCCAGGAAGCTGACATTCCCTCCCTATTGCTAAGAACCAAAGAATCCCTCGCAGCCACGCGTGCTTGGCTTGGCTTCCCAAGCCCTGCTGCGACGCAGACGCACTGCGTCTTCCCACCAATCTCGACCCTCGACGCATTCCGTCGGCGCGTGCGGACCGGAGTCGAGTCGACGCGAGGCCGCTCGGTGGGCAGGGGCTGCGGTGCGCCTAGCGACGGCGCGGATGGCGGACTCGCAGCTGTTCTGCGTGGCGGAGGAACGCAGCGGTCACTGCGCCGTGGTGGACGGAAACTTCCTCTACGTGTGGGGAGGCTACGTGGTAAGGGGAAGAGTCAGGGCGGGACGGACTGGCGCCCAGAGCCTGCCTGGCCACTCTATCTGAGGGGACAACGAGCGCCGCCCACACAATGCCCGTGGTGGGCGCGTCCTGCCGCCCGAGAGCTTGGGGTCCCCGCGCTCGGCAGTCCGGCCGTTGCCGCCTCTGCTTAAACCCCTGCACCTGGGTTCCGGGCGCTTCCCTTCCCCACCGACCGTAACGCGGAGCTTGTCTCGGTCAGTTCCGCGTCGTTAATTAGCGCCCTAAATCCTGGCGCAGACATGAAAGGGGCGGAGAACGCTGTGATGTATTTATTATTGTGTATTTATTTCTTTTGCCTACGGCGCGACGTGAAATAAAATCTAGAAATCAATGAACCAGTTAAATATTTCCAATCTGGTGGTGTATGCCTGTAATCCCAGCACTTGAAAGGCTGAGGGAGGAGGATGAGCGCGAGTTCGAGACGAGCCTGGGATACAAAAGTGAGCTCAAGGCCAGCCTGAACTGCATAGCGAAGCCCTGTCTCAAAGACACAAAAATAAATAAAATAATTCCAATCTGATTTTAAAGACTTTTCTTCATCATCGGGTGATTACGGATTTTTTCTTCCACAAATTTCAAGGTAGACTCATAGTACCAACGCTTTACCAAAGAATATTGTGGTTTATGATTTGGAGTACAATGGAGGTTGAAGTGTGTGTGTGTGTGTGTGTGTGTGTGTGTGTGTGTGTGTGTTGCCTCTAGAATCGTAGGATTCTAGCAAGAATTATAAATCAGGAAAACAATTGAGGGTTGTGTGCCAACTTTCTTAGTAAAAACATCTGGAAGCTCGACTGAAAGTAGAACCTGTATGTTCCTAGTCCTGTAACAAGACCGAATCACACTGAAATATACTAAGTATGTTAATGGGTCTCAGGTGCAAGTTGGCTTTTGTGTATTTGTGTATTTTTCTTAATATAGTAGAAGAAGATTTTTTTTTTTTTTTTTTGCTTTTTGAGACAGGATCTCACTGTGCAGTTCAGGCTGGCTTTGAGCTCACTTTTGTAGCCCAGGCTGGTCTCGAACTCACAATGATCCTCCTGCCTCAGTCTCCCAAGTGCTGGGATTACAGGCATGCACCACCACGCCCGGCATAGCAGAAGAATTTTAACTACTCTTTGAGTGCTTACTATATTTGGCATGTACTAGGAAGTGTCCTCACCCTAATCTTGTGTAATCCTTGTTATAATCATGTGGCCAGTGTCTTCATTTTGTAAACAAAGATAGCAAATGAGAGCAACTTTAAAGACTTAGTTGACCACAAGGGCAGCAGATTCCAACTTAAGTTTATGGGTTATTCAAAGATTAAAATTAACTAATTACATTAAATTAAATGATTGCTTGTATTTCTAGGGCTTTTTTTTATAAAAATGGGCTGGATATGATGGCTATGTGCACAAATTTTTTTTTTTTTTTTTTTTTTTTGTCTTTTTGAGACAGGGTCTCGCTATGCAGTTGAGGCTGGCCTTGAGCTCACTTTTGTAGCCCAGGCTGGCCTCAAACTCGCACCAATCCTCCTGCCTCAGCCTCCCGAGTGCTGGGATTACAGGCGTGCGCCACCACGCCTGGCTTGATGCACAAAATATTTTGTTTTTGAGCTCTGCCATTTAAAGATGTAAGGTGGCAAATTTCATCTGCTGTGTTATGTTGTAAAGACCAAATGAAAAAACTTAAAAAAAAAAAAAAAAGAAAATACTTTAAAAAATAACGATCAATGGGTAGCTGTGGCACATGCCATTAATTGCAACTACTTGGGAGGCTGAGCCAGAAAGGTCACAAGTTTGAGCCCAGCCAAATATTTTTATTTATGTTTGTTTGTTTATTTATTTATTTATTGTCTTTTTGAGATAGGGTCTTGCTATACAGTTCAGGCTGGCCTTGAGCTCACTTTTGTAGCCCAGGCTGGTCTTGAATTTGTGGTGATCCTCCTGCCTCAGCCTCCTGTAAGTGCTGGGATTACAGGTGTGAGCCACCACGCCCAGCTGGCTTGGGTTTTTTTTTGAATGGGTGTGGTGTTGGTACCAAGAATCAAACTTTGCCTGCCAGGTGGACACTGTGCTACTGAGATATATCCCCAGCTCAGTGAAACATGTGTTCTGAAACTGATTAATTTAGAGGTAAATAATTATGTCATTCTTTTTTAAAACTTTATTTATTTATTTATTTATTTATGGCTCAGACTGTCCTGGGGGTGGAACTGGCACAGCATGTGGTGCCAGGGATCAAACCATGGTCCCTGCGGTTGCCTAAGCAGGCGCTTTAGACCACTGAGCTATCTCGACAGCCAGTAATTATGTCATTATTGCAAAATTTCAAAAAACCAAGGGTATCTGAAAAGACCATTAGTGGTAAGAAAAGTAATGCTGGTGGGAAAGAACAAATTCTAGCAAGTGCCAGAATATCCTTTCACTCTATTCCACATTACTGAAACCCATAAAACTTTGGTGCTGCCACGTGGGACATTAAAAGTCATGAGTAATTTTTCACAATTTGGGAAATCTCAGTGCCTATATTTGTTGCAGTTATGGGGACCTAATCATTAAAAAAGTGTGTTTCTTTTTTTTTTTTTTTTTTTTGTCTTTTTGAGACAGGGTCTCACTATGTAGTTGAGGCTGGCCTTGAGCTCACTTTTGTAGCCCAGGCTGGTCTCGAACTCGCACCGATCCTCCTGCCTCAGCCTCCCGAGTGCTGGGATTACAGGCATGCACCACCATGCCTGGCGTGTGTTTCTTTAACACAATTGATATTAATATATTTTGGAAAGAAACTACAGGAACAGTCAAGCATATAAGACTTTCATATTTTAAAAGTAGCATTTCAAATTTGAAAAGTAATCACTTTGTACATTAAGTAGCCCTAGGATCATTGGAGGAAAACGATATTGTAGCATTGGGTTGACAAGTTAAATACACAAAAAAGGATTATATTAGTAATGTATAGGAAAGGATTATATTACTATTATAAAATCTTGAGGAAAGAAAATCTGAATTAAGGGGGCCCAGCGGGATGGCTTAGTGGTCTAAAGCACCTGCTTGGGAAACCTTGGGCAGCTTCAGGGACAGTGGTTTGATCCCCCGACACCACATGCTGTGCCAGCCCTGCCCTCGGGGCAGGCTGAGCCAGCCATAAAAATGAGTGAATAAACAAAAAGTTTCTGAAACAAGAAAAAAATAAAAAATTCTAAAAAAAAATCTGAATTAGGGTGAAAACTATTAAAAATTGACAGATCAAACTTTTAAAAAGTTTATTTTTAAGTGGCACAAACTGAGAAGACAAATGACAAATGAGAAAATACTTGCAACATATATAATAGACAAAGATCTTACAAAACAACATCCCAATTGAAAATGAGCAATGGATAAGCACAATTTACAAAAGAAGTAGAGCCGGGCGTGGTGGCACACGCCTGTAATCCCAGCACTCGGGAGGCTGAGGCAGGAGGATTGGTGCGAGTTCCAGACCAGCCTGGGCTACAAAAGTGAGCTCAAGGCCAGCCTGAA
>PVJA010026508.1:0-29525 GCA_004027025.1 Myocastor coypus
TTTTTTTTTTTTTTTTGTCTTTTTGAGACAGGGTCTTGCTATGCAGTTGAGGCTGGCCTTGAACTCACCTTTGTAGCCCAGGCTGGTCTCGAACTCGCACCAATCCTCCTGCCTCAGCCTCCCGAGTGCTGGGATTACAGGCGTGCGCCACCACGCCCGGCTCATTAGAACCTTTATTTGTTTATTCACTCAATTTTTTTAAATTTTATTTATTTATCTTTTCTTGTTTCAGAACCTTTGTTTGTTTATTCATTCATTTTTTTTTTTTTTGTGGGACCAGGGTTCAAACTCACGACCTTGCACTTGCCCAGCAGGCACTTGTGCCTCGGAGCTATCTCCCCAGCCCCAATAAGGAAACTGAACCAGGAGTTTTTTTTTTTTTTTTTTGGAACCGTAGTTCGAACTCACGACCTTGCACTTGCCCAGCAGGCACTTGTGCCTCGGAGCTATCTCCCCAGCCCCTATTCATTCATTTTTATGGCTGGCTCAGCCCGCCCCGAGGGAAGGGCTGGCGCAGCATATGGTGCCCAGGATCGAACCGCAGTCCCTGAAGCCGCCCAAACTTTCCCAAGCAGGCGCTTTAGACCATTGAGCCATCCCACCAGGCCCCATATTCACTCAATTTTAAGGCCAGCCCAGCCCACCCCGAGGGCAGGGCTGGCACGGCATGTAGTGCCGGGGATCGAACTGCAGTCCCTGAAGCCTCCCAAGCTTTCCCAAGCAGGCGCTTTAGACCACTGAGCCATCCCACAGGCCCTCTAGATTGTATGTTAAAAAAGCAAAAACAAAAGGTGTAATCCCAGCACTTGGGAGGCTGAGGCTGGAGAATCAGTGTGAGTTCGAGGCCAGCCTGAGCTGCAAAAGTGAGCTCAAGGTCAGCCTGGACTGCATAGAAAGACCCTGTCTCAAAAAGACAAAAAAAAAAAAAAAAAAAAAAAAAGACAAAAACCTTTAAAAGGGCCAGCCAGGTAGCTCAGCAGACTAAAGCACCTGCTTAGAGGGCCAGTGGTATAGCTTAGTAGATTAAGCCCTTGCTTAAGGAGGTGCAGGGGCCAGGGTTTGGTTCCTGGTCCCGCCTGCCACATGGGACCTCTCTTCAGCACGAGACTGAGCATGGTAGATACAAGCAGGAGGATCACTATGAGTTGGTAGTGAGACCCTATACAAAAAAAAAAAAAAAAAAAAAAAAGCCGCTGGCTTTCAGGCTGTCTTTAAAAAAATAAAGCACCTGCTTAGGCAGATGCAGGGCCTGGGGTTTAATCCCAAGTATGCCATGTTGGCCTCACCCCCAGGGCTCACTTAGATGGCAAATTGAGACTGGGTTTGGTGGCATACACCTGTAATGCCAGCGCTTGGCAGGCTGAAAACAGGAGGAAGATCACACTACAAGTCAGATCTGTGTAGTGAGACCCTATACAGCCTATACTCAATACATTAAAAAAAATTTTTTTTAACGTAGGTTATCCAAGGCACATGGTCTCAGCTCCCTGCAACACCTTCTATTTCAAGATTATCATGTCCCTCTGCCCAATCCAGATCTTCTCCACCCTGCCCCATGGTAGCCTCTTACCTGGCGATGAATCTGTCAGTTCCTTGTGCAAAGCTGAGATTAGTCCTACATCAATAGACTCATGTTCTGAGTTTCTCAAAGGAACCAGACAACCAAATAGTGAGACATTCTTAAAATCTAAATATGATTTAAGAGAAAGCTATAGAAACTTATTTCCAATAAAAGTTTGATATCTATCTGCCACCATCATTCCATTTTTATAATCACACCAATTTCCATTTGTTTCCCTATGATGACAGCCAATGACTGTTATTGTTGCAATTTTTTTTTTTTTTGGTACCAGGGATCAAACTCAGGACTTTGCTCTTGCCAGTCAGAGGCTTATGCCACTGAGCTATATCTCCCTGGCCCTACTGTGTACATACTTTCAGGTGTCAAGTGGAAGTCTATGCCATGAATTGCTAATGCTTTTCTCTTGTAATGATCACAGCTTATTTTATTCTTCAAGTATTCTTCTCTTCTATAATTAGTATGCTCATTATACAGCATATTCAAATGTTAATGTGCACACTGTACTCATGCTGTTGTGAGACTCGTTTTGCTCAGGAGCTAAAATTATATTGCCATTCTGCTGGTGCTAGAGGTTCTGTGCTTAAAACCTGTTTTCTACATTCCAGGAGCCAAGGTTATTTAATTAGAATGCTGAGCTGGGTTGAGAAGAGTCTAACACTTAATATAAAACCTGTGAACTAAATGAGGTCAGCTAATACAGGTCCTACACATTTTGAATTAGCTGTCCATCACTCTGGTGGCAGTCTGTGTTTTACAGATTGATTTAAGAGCATATTGTGACAGTGTCTCTCCAGGGTCTGAACTAAACAAGCTGCAAGTCAGATCAATGGAAATCATTGTTCTGACCACTGGAAACATTTTACTGAAACTTAGTTAAAATCTGCTTGTTTTCATTTTCTGCCCTTTGTTCTGGCCTCTGCAGCTCTGTGATTGCCCTTCAGAGACGGTCTTCACACTTGTCCAGAATCCTTGTATGGGGATTCTGGCAGGGTCATGGTTCTTTCAACATTATGGTCAATCCCATCAGTCAGAACTGGTCAGTACTCCCTCTTTTCAAAAAGCAAAAATACTCAGAAGCTGAAACCATGCTCCTGGTGTTACTTGTTCAGCGTGGAAGCAAGCAGGCCATCCAGCCCTTGTTGGATGCTCTTCTATGGGTTCTTTCTGTAAGAATAGTCGCTTTTCTGCTTAGGCCAGCCCATCTACCACCAAGCATTTTAAAATCCTATCTTGCTATTTAGGCAATTGGCTATTTAGAACCAAATTGGCTATTTTGTCTGTCAAAAGTAGAATGAGAGATTTGTCACCATTATATATAATCCTGTTAAATCGGCCCCAGTGCTTTGGCCAGTGAAGTAGATTTTTTATACTGAATCCATCTTTTCCATTACAAATGTAATGTACCCATCAATACTATTGTTCTTAATACAAATCAGAAGTTAAAACTCTTGACAGAAAAGGCTTCAGAGGATGGAGCCCTTCACCTACTACCAGGACAGTGAATCAAAATATCATGCAGAGTTGTGGATGTAGGTCAGTGGCAACACACTTGCTTCACATGCATGAGATCTAGGTTCGATCCCCAGCACAGTAAAAAAATGAAGAGTGTGTGTTTGTGTGTGCAGACGTGCACATGAGCACATACCACCCTAATACATACCCTCATCCTAAATGTCTCACCTTCTAACTGATATTGTCAGGGAGGGAAAACACCAGGGATATTCTCAGTTACTAATGGCTGGCCAAAGTTGCCAGGAAAAAGAGTGAAGGTGGTGCATGAAGTCTCCTGGAGGGCTAGCTGGCTATGGCAGGACAGCAGACTGTGAAGGGATTTTTACTGTGGCATACAAGTCCACCCAGGTTGGAAGGCAGCAAGGCTGAGTCAAATGAAAGACAGTCTGGGATTCTGAGAGAAAATCAATGACCAGGAAATAGAGCCAATGTTGGAAGCTGGAAGGTAGCCAATTAGTGTGCCCGACTGGAGGGAAGGGGCAGAGGAGAACAGGGAGACAAAGGTCACCCGGAGAATGAAGCTGGGAAGAAGCATATGAGATTGAATCTGGGGACATGAAGTGGACTCCTGGACTGTCCAGTTCAATGTGGTATTCAGCATGTACCAGGGCTGTGTAAGTGCTCAATACAGAGTCATGTGTGACTGTAGCCTATCACTGTTACATTACACTGTTACATTATTGCAGACAGTAGTTTTCTACAAGGCTAAATCAGGTAGAATATCATTTTAGCATAGTTTTTTTTTTTTTTTTTTAGCTTTTTTTCAAAAGCCATCTGTCTTTCCTGACAGATGTGGTGGTGGCACATGCCTGTAATCCCAGCACTCAGGATGCTGAGGCAGGAAGATTGCCATGAGTTCGAGGCCAACCTGGGCTATAAAGTGAGTCTAAGACCAGCCTGGGCTGCATAGTGAAACCCTGGCTTTTAAAAAGTGGAGTGGAAGAATTCAGTTCCTGTCAATTCCTTGACAGGAGTTGGGATTTTGGGGTTTGTGTATTTGTGTGCTGCAGAGCATTCTGAGTTATGCAGATCTTTGTGATACTACAGGCATTCCTAACCTTCTTGTGTCTGAGGAAGCCATCCTCCTTAACAAGGCAATTAATTTTGGGTTGACATGTAGAGGTGGGAGATGAAGAAGATGGGAATCCTGGTCCAGTCAGCTAGACTTTGTGAATTCACTGTCCTTCCACAGTTGCAAGGAACAGTTAGGAACAAAAGATTTGACTTGCTGTCCACAATCACTGTATAATAGCATCCTGGTCAGGCAGTTGACAAGTTGAAGTCAACATTGGATTTGTCTGATGCAAGATATGTTGTCAACCTACCTGTAGGGCTTCAGTAAATTTTAGTCTGCTTTCTTTCTCTTTTAATTTCCTGTCCCAGAAGTTCTTAGAATTTCTAATAAGGTCTGTCAGGTTCTACCTGCTAAATCTCTCTGGAATCTGTCACTTCCTTCAGTATCTTTAGTTCATTTCTCATTTCTCCTTTTCCACTGAGCCCTCACACTTCCACTTCAGTGCTCTAAGGCAGAGTCTGCCATGACATTATCTTCCACAAACCCTTTGGTGGCTGCCCATGAAATCATAAAGGCCAGGCTCCTTGGGTCCTCAGCTACTTATCCTGTTCCAAGTCTTCCCACTCTCTGTTCCATAGTAGAACTCCAGCCTTGTTGATTCCAGGTGGAGAACCATGATGCTCTTATGCATCTATGTGCCTTTGGCCTTGCAGTTCTTTATGTCTGAAATATCCCTTCCTCTTTATTCCCTCATGAATTTCTAAACTCCAGTTAAGATCCTATGTAAGTCTCATCTGAGAAGCTTTCCTCAGTCCTCTGACATTTCAGTGGTCCATCTGCTATGCCCAGAGACTACAGGTGATGGTCATCACACCCTGTGAAAAGGTGCTTGTGGGCCTATTTCTCCCTGTAAATTGTGAGGTTTTGAGGGCAAGTGGCATGTCTGACTCCTTGCTCATTTCCAGTGACCAGCATAGAACTTTATAGTCAGCACTTACTACTAGGTGCCCAGCAGAATAAACAATGGGTGTCATTCTGAATTTCTACTCTGACTATCTAGAAGATGAGGAATATTGTTGTCTGTGGGTCATGGCTGCTGTGCTCCTTAGGGTTCACCCATGCTGACAGACGCCTCTGGACCTGCTGGTTGAGGACATGTGTAGGAGTGAGGCCTGCAGCTGTTACTCCTGAAAGCATCTCTGTTTGCTGGCTGTGACCAGTCAGACAGTGCAGGAGCTACAGGCCCTTTCCTTGTCTTTGCGAAACAACACTGGATCCCTTGAAGACTGCTCTCATAGGGCCGTCTGTGGCTCACTCCATAGGGGAGAAGGGGCCAGAGCCTCCTAGTAGAATGAAAAGGGGTTATACATTGACACTGCTCCTCTTACATTGCAAAAGGTGTTCTGGCAGTAATAGACCAGTCTCTCTGTGTCTGTCTGTCTTTTTGTTTGTCTCTGTGTCTCTGTCTCTTGTCTCTCATCTGTGTCTATCTCTGTCTGTGTGTCTCTCCCTCCTTCCCCTCCTCCTGCTCCCTTTGATACAAGGTCTCATTCTATAGCCCAGGATGCCCTTGAACTCTTGATCTTCCTGATTTAGCATCCCAAGTGCTGTATTATATGCATGTACCACCATATCCAGCACCATCAGTGGTTGCTTTTAAAACTGTAAACCATACCTTAGTGATTTTCAAGATATTCACACCATTATTTACCTTTTAGGACAAGTGAGACAAAGCTAGGATTATTATTTATAAATGAGGGATTTAATAATCAGAAAGGTAAAGTGATGATCTTGTATCATACACTTACAAGCAAAGGCCCACAAAAGCAAGTCACTTTCCTAGGGGGATGAAGCAATTTTAAGAACTAGAATAGGGACCAGGGAGATAGCTCAGTAGAATAAGTGCTTGCCTGGCAAGTGCAAGGGCCTGAGTTCAGTGCCAGGTTCTGAAAAAAAAAAAAGAAAGAAAGAAAGAAAGAAAAAGAACCAGAATATATAGGGATTATCAAAAAAAATTTTTTTTTGCTGGTTTTTCTTGCTAACAGATGCTTAGAAATTTTTTCTAATTAAGTCTGTAGAAGTTCAGTCATCCATCTCAAGAAATTTGACTAGATAACATTAAAGGTCTTTCAAAGTCTAATGTTTGGAATCTGCATGTCAAGTTCATGTAACTCCAAAAATGATTAACTTATAATTTCCAAAGCAAAGCACTCTCCTGTCCTGCCCTCCATCCCTGTCTGCTTTAGCAGTCTTGAGTGAATTACTTCCTTACTCTATTACCCACTTGTCAGTCTATTCCAGCTCCTTCTGCTCCTTACAACATGGCAATTCTACTTCTTGATCAATTGTTTACTTCCTCTATGTGCTATAACCAGGATTTACAGTCAGAAGAGACCTTTTATACCAGTCTAGAGAACAGAGCTATCATGTATTCTTGACTCTTCATCAAGTTCTCATTAAAGGAGAATTAAACAGACTGGACCAGTGAACATTTACTCTATTCCTTCTCAGAGAAATGACTAAATTCATTACGGTGCCATATTTGGTAGTGGATACAAGAAGTGAGTTTTGCCTGGTCAGTATGTGCGCATAATTTTCTGGAAGGAATCATGTGTTTTCGTTAGCTGGACAAAGTTATTTAAGATCCATCTGATAAAATTCTTCCCGGTCTCCATGCATGAGAACAAAGTATCACATGTTTTTCCCCACTAGGCAAAAACAGTAGCAGCTGGGTAGAAATAGATACCCTATCTTCTAATGCAAGACTCTGGCCTCTATCCACTGCACCACACACTCTTTGGGTTACACTTGTTCCTATTAGATAGTATTCCCTGAGAGGTAAAAAAAACTGTCTCCAATTTTAATGAAAAGTTCTGTCAATTATAATGTATGACATCCTGGCTACATTTCATCAAGAAGTCCAGGAGGGCCCCCCCCAGAAGATTTATAAGTAGTTCTTGCTGTTCCCAGAATTACACAAACTGCTGTCTGACAGAATGGTTATTCTCTCCAGATTTGCCTTAATTTCTCCCCTGATTACCAAGAACATTGTCATTTAAACGGAAGAGTAAGATGAGGGTTGCTGGCTGACAGAACACCTTCACACTGAGGTCTAGGAGGGCCTCCTTCACTTCTAGTGGAGCATGTGACCTTGCTCCATGGCTGGGCAAGGTTAGCCTCCTTAGAATGAGAGTAATGCTACCAATAAAGGCTGACAATATGGAACACAGACGAGCATAATGATTGTTTACGCTCTTGTTGAATTTTCCCATAGATATGCTGATAAAACAAGATCAAGTCAAATCAGATCCTCAGTTCCCATAAAGGTACCCACAGACCTTTAGAAGAAAAACCTGGAAATACATTTTCTATCTGCTGAAGTTGCTCTGTTTCTTCCTTTCCCTGCGAGGCTAAAAATACAACCAAAGTACAACCAAAGTGTCTTGAAATCATAACAAAACACACCCCCCAATATGTGTTGAGAAAATCGTGATAAAATATTAATTAGCTGAGTGTTTGGTATACAAACATCCAAGGGGGACTTGCAGATCAGGAAAACAGAGAGTGGCAAGGGAATTGATGATGGAGTCAGGCTGCCTTCCAGGGAAAAGTGGTAGTGTGGTAGCTGACACTCTGTCCACAGGCCAGGAGGATGCAGTTGCCATTCAGGTCCACCTAGTGGCAGCAGTTCGAGCCAGAGACTTCTGCTCCTCTTGTTCAGGTGCCAGCTAATGCTGACCATGTGTCATACACCAGACTCTCTAGCAGGCACTGGGAACTGAACTATTGCAAGGATGATACTTGTCAGTAGCAGTTGCCTTTGGGTAGGGTCTGGTCTAGGTTTTTCCAACTCTGAAGCCCAAATTGGGACAGAACACTGAGAGCAGAATGTTGAAATTTCCAAATAAATGGAGCTATCCACTATGTTAGGTTCTAGTATATATTTTATACAGGAAGGAACTCTGAGGGCTGAAGAAATTAGTTAACCTAGGACAGGCGGATATTCAACTAAAGGCCTCATGGAGAGTCACTAAGATGAATGGCAGTGG
Organism: Myocastor coypus; assembly: GCA_004027025.1. Classification (NCBI taxonomy): domain Eukaryota; kingdom Metazoa; phylum Chordata; class Mammalia; order Rodentia; family Myocastoridae; genus Myocastor; species Myocastor coypus. The sequence continues at coordinate 8,159 of PVJA010026508.1, forward strand.
CAGGACATAGAGTGAGTGCTCAGTCCTCTGTGCTGTCCTTTCTGAGTACAGAGCAGCCCTTTCAGCCAGGGGTGGTGATGCAAACCTGTAATCCCAAATACTCAGGGGCCTGAGTCAAGAGAATAATGAATTCCAGACCATCCTGGGCAACCTAGCAGGACTTGGTCTCAAGAAAATAAAAAAGGGGAGGGGAAGAGGAATGAAGGGAAAAGGAAAAATGGAAAAGAACACATCTGTAAATAAAGAGGGGAAGAGGGATTGAAGGGAAGGGCAAACAGGAAAAGAATCAAGGTATGTCATCTACAGGTACAATTTCCCTATGATTAATATTATCATTATGGATATCTAAAGTGTACCAATAAGGTTAATTTTTAAGAAAAGGAAAAAGGATGGGGGGTAACACAGTGTGAAGACTGTGGGTTGAATTCCCAGCACCAAAATGAAATAAAATAAGAATAAACTACCCTTCGCAGTGGACAATGTGGTTTAAGGACAGATTTGACCATAATAAGAGAAGTTTGAAAATAAAAGAATTCACTGGTTGATTACATAGGTCAGTGCTGCCCACGCTGTGGCCCACATACTACTTGAGGCAGTGTAGACACTTTGGCTAAAGTATCTACTATCCTAATAGTTCTTTTTTTTTTTTTTTTTTTTTTTTGTGGGACCGGGGTTCAAACTCACGACCTTGCACTTACCCAGCAGGCACTTGTGCCTCGGAGCTATCTCCCCAGCTCCCCCTAATAGTTCATATTTTAATGTGTCTTATACATAACTTGTTATCTCAAAACACGCGATTTCACAGGTAATGTTACTGGCTTTCTACTTAGAGCAGTGATATTTTAAAAACATCTAATAATCAAGAGTTTATGTAAATATTAGAGGAGATATTATTATGAGAATCTGGCAAATCTCAGGAAGATGCAGTGTTAATGACTAGAAAACTTGGGAACTGCTTCCCCTGCCATGGAATAAGGTGGGATGAACTGCAGCCAAGTGAGTTCAGAGCCAGACAGGTGAAAGGAGCAGAGCTGACCTGGATCTGGGCTCTAGTTCCCCTGCCACCAAGTCTAGGTGACACTGATTTCTCTTTGGGTTCTGATTTCTTTATAAAATGGCCCCAGTTGAGCCATTACTGGTGCATTCCTGTAATTCCAGCATTTTTGAGGTTGAGGCGGGAGGATTATTGATTTCAAGGCCAGCCCGGGCTACAAAATGAGTTCAAGGATGGCCTGAAATGCATAGTGAAGCCCTGTCTCAAAAAAAAAAAAAAAAAAAAAAAAAAAAAAAACAGATAAACACACCCACAGGTTTAATTTTGTGTTTCAATGGCTTCCTCTATAAAATGGAAATCTCAGTAGTGACTGAGCTAAGTATGGTGGCACATACCAATTCTGGAAGCTGAGGCAGAATAATGATTTGAGTTCCAGAGTTTGAAACTATCCTGACCAACATAGTGAGACCTCCCCATTTAAAAAAAAAGTGCCTGCCTTAAAGGGTATTGTAAAGACTGAATGAATTCTTACACACAAACTGCTTTAAACAGTACCTGAGATATGTGAACAACTGCATAATAAATATTGGCTATTATTATTCCCATTAAAGAAAAGTAGAGCCAGGCGTGGTGGCGCACGCCTGTAATCCCAGCACTTGGGAGGCTGAGGCGGGAGGATCAGTGCGAGTTCGAGACCAGCCTGGGCTACCAAAGTGAGCTCAAGGCCAGCCTGAACTGCATAGCGAGACCCTGTCTCAAAAAGACAAAAAAAAAAAAAAAAAAAAGAAAAGTAGAAAAACTTAACTGTATTATATATATATATATGTATATATATATATATGTATATATATATATGTGTATATATATATATATATTGTGTGTGTGTGAGAGAGAGAGAGAGAGAAAGAGAGAAAGACATAGACAGACAGGCAGAACATTTTCATTTTTTTAACTAACTTTTAAAAATTATTTTATTTTGTTTTTTTTTCAGAACTTTTGTTTGTTTGTTTATTTATTTATTTTTATGGCCGGCTCAGCCTGCCCTGAGGGCAGGGCTGCGCAGCACGTGGTGCTGGGGATCAAACCGCGGGTCCTGCAGCCACCTAAGCTTTCCTAAGCAGGCGCTTTAAATCACTGAGCCATCCTGCCGGGCCCCAACATTTTCATTTTTGAAACTTATTGACTGAAGCCAAAGTCATTTAAAGGCAACTCCAAATATAAGATAATAAGTAAAGGTTACAGGATATATTAGTGATAGCCTTATCTTTTTATTCTGATATAGGGTCTTGTTATGTACCCTGGCCTGCCCTCCATTGTAGCAGTCATTGTGATCCTCTTGCCTCAGCCTCCCAAGTGCTAGGATCACAGATGTGAGACCTCACAACCTTATCTTTGCCTTATCTTTTTTTTATTTTTTTTTTTTGTTATTCTTGTTTCAGAACCTTTGTTCGTTTATTCACTCATTTTTATGGCTGGCTCAGCCCGTCCTGAGGGCAGGGCTGGTGCAGCATGTGGTGCCGGGGATCGAACCGCGGTCCCTGAAGCCGCCCAAGCTTCCCCAAGCAGGCGCTTTAGACCACTGAGCCATCCCGCCAGGCCCTCTTTGCCTTATCTTTACAATAGTACAGTAGCATTAAGCACTCTATATCCTTGGAACATTTAAAAATTTTGATATTAAAATTATCATGATTTATTATATTCTAAATTAAAACTTATTTGGTGTCTGTCATCAGTTAAATTGTGATTTCCTTAATGGAAAATTCATTTTATTTCTCTTCTTCAAGTCTTCAAGGAGTTGTCAAATAAGTGTTCCATAAATGTTTGCTAAGTGAATATAGAAAAAAAGAAAGAAGAAAGGGAAGAAAGAAAGAAGGAAGAAAGGAAGGAAGGAAAGAAAGAAAGAGAAAGAAAGAAAGAAAGAAAAAGAGAAAAGTATTTTGGACTGATCAAGCCGGCAATATTCCAATAAATGTATAGAGATTTCCATAAGAGTCAAGGGGTATGACTTTAGGCCTCCAGGAGGATCGAAACCTCTCTAGCAGAATTTAAGGTTTTCTGGGGCTTGAGACAAAGATTTGCCCATATCTGTTTAGTTATCAAATAAGGGAGAAGAATACTGAAGAAAAGTGAGAATCTGAGCTGGACCACTGAAGGACCTTGGAAGTCAGGCAAGGACTTTTCCGAGTAAGACAGTATGGTAATTTGGGAGAACTATGTGATCTCCAGAAAAGCCTTCAAGGCAGGAGGGAGATGCCTGCAGCTATGTTCTTTATCTAGTTAGTGAAGATTGGAGCCAGGTGTCCTTAGTTGTGACTTTGTCATATCCTTTGAGGTATCACAGCTTCATAGGCCACTACAGCCCAGTCAGGACCAGGGACTCACAAGGGCTCACTTGCTATGAGCCTGCCGCCCATTTCCAGACAGAGGCCTAGGCCTTGGACAGACTCCCAAGTAAACATCGAAAGCCAATTGGTTAATTTAAATCCTGCTCAGAGTTGCCTATTATTGGTCTCCATCGAAGAAGCATATGTATAAATAATAAAATAAAATATATTTTATTTTCTTTAAAGAATTTTTAATTTTATTCACTTATTTTTTTCTTGTTTCAGAACTTTTGTTTGTTCATTTATTTATTTTTATGGCTGGCTCAGCCTGCCCTGAGGGCAGGGCTGGCGCAGCATGTGGTGCTGGGGATCGAACTGCGGTCCCTGCAGTTGCCCAAGCTTTCCTAAGCAGGTGCTTTAGACCACTGAACCATCCTGCTGGGCCCAAAATAAAATATATTTTATGACATTACCAAGAAGGAGACTTAAAGTAAGTATGATTATAGTTCAGAAAAGACAAATTACTTTTAGGTAAAAAAAAAACAGTTGCAGTAAATAGTGGTTAAATCTGTAAATAGCTACTCAGTAAGCTGAGACAGGAGGTCAAGAAGCTAAGATAGGAATGTTACAAGTTTCAGCCCAGCCTGGGCTACATAGCAAGACTCTGTCTTGAAATTAAAAAATTTAAAGAAGAAAGACAGAGGGGAATGGGAAACAAAGAACCAAGACATATCTTTTATAGGTACAAATTCTCCATGATGAATGTGATCATTATGTATACCTAAAATGTACCAGTAAACTTAAGGTAAAAGGAACGTAGTATAAAGTGCCCTTGAATTCTCTCTCCGGTACCTAAGGAAAAAAGGAAGTTAACGTTTGTGAACTTCAGAATCAGCCTTATTTTGAGCCCTAACACTGCCACGTTACGTTTACACTGGATAGGGGTCTAATAGTTTCTTTACCAGTGAAATGAGAATTGAGGTTATTTGGAAGATTAAATGAGATGATGCATATCCAGTGCCAGGTACTGATTGTGACACTCCGGAGTGGCTGACTCTGTCATCACCACCATTGCCACCATCATCAAAGGCTTTGTGCTGTGAGCAAAGTGCTCACTGCCTGGATGGCCCTACACAGAGCAGAGAGCGCCAAACACCCAGAAGGTAAGAGTGCAGGTAGGGTGGCTGCTGGAAAGGCTCCCACACAGCAGGGGCGGCAAGTGGTGCTGCTTAACTAAAACGTTCAGCAGTTTCAGGAAAGCAGCTGGGAAGAAGCTTAGGAAGTGGCCTCCCCCTTCAGACCACGGTGCTTAGTCTTTAGTCTGCTGACAACGCTGAGACTTTACAGGATTCAAAAGAGAGTAATGACTGGTATGGGGCCGGCTGCAGGAGGAGCGTTCTGGCTGTTTGTACAGGATGGACTTGGCAGTGTGAGGGGAGATGGAGATATTCTGCTTAAGAAACATTTCCAGCGCGGCCACTGAGTGGCTCAAGTTCCTTTGTGGCGGCAGCAAGAGAGCGGAAAAGAGGGTGGAGCCGGTGAGAGCTGGCATCCTCCTGGAAGCCCGCTCTGCCCTCTGTTTCTGGGAGGGTGTGGGGAGACAGAGTCAGGAGCAGTTTAGAAGCTGTGCAGCCAGATGGCTAGGGGCACTGTGCTGCCAATGCAAGTTAAGAGCAAGCAGAGGAGCCTGGTTCTGGGGGAGGTAAATTTTCCAGTGTGAGGTGCCACGGGATCTTTAGGTAATGAACGATAACCAGGAGACACTTGAACACGTAATTTTAGTATTAAATGTTTATTCTTAAGACATCTGGACAGATATAGAAGATGTGATAAAGATACCATGAATAGCCGGGTGTGGTGGCGCACGCCTGTAATTCCAGCACTTGGGAGGCTGAGGCAGGAGGATCAGTGCGAGTTTGAGACCAGCCTGGGCTGCAAAAATGAGCTCAAGGACAGCTGAGCTTCATAGCAATACCGTTTCTCAAAAAGACAAAAAAAAAAAAAAAAAAAAAAAAAAAAAAAAAAAAAAAAAAAAAAAAAAAAAAAAAAAAAAAAAAAAAAAAAAAAAAAAAAAAAAAAACAAAACCATGAATATTTATATCTTTTAAAAATTTTAAAAGATATATTGCAAATAATCTCCCTTTTTTCTTTTTAAAAAAATCTTACTTATTTATCTAATATAGGATTTCAGCCTCCCCAGCGCAGGGATTACAGGCCTGCGTCACCATGCCTGAGTTCGGGGCAGCACAGTGTGCTAGGGGTCCTGGGCTGGCACAACTTGTGGCACCAGGGATCCAACCCAGGTCCCTGTGCTTGCAAAGCAGGCACTTAGACTGCTGAGCTATCTCCCCAGCATCCCTCCTTATTTCAAACCCAAGGATCCTCTTGTTCTTTGAAACTATCCTGAGCAACATAGTGAGCCCCCTCCCCAACTGCTTTCTGAAGGAGTTCTGAATTCTCCTTAGTTGCACTGTGGTGGTTGCCTTGATGTCCCGTGCCATTTTTAAATGCTTACCTTTCCTGGTCATTTTGACTTTGAGTAGATCCAAAAGTGGCATGTTGATAGATTCTGTGAATGAGGTGGATGAAGCTACACTGTAATGTTTTTGTTTTTGAGACGAGGTCTCATTCTGTACTGCAGGCTGGCCTTGAATTCACAGTGACCTTCCTGCCTCTGCCTCCTGAGTGCAGGGATTACAGATGTGCACCACCATGCCTGTCCCGCTGTAATGTTTTTAAAAGCTCACCTTTCTCTTTGATAGCACTCACCAGCAGCATTCACTGTATTTTTTATCATGCCTTGGAAAGACACAAAGGAGGACTTCCCAAGCTGCTTCAGAAGTGGCAAGAGCAATGGGCTAAGCGTGTTTGAAGTAAGGGGAAGTACTGTGAACAGTATTAATGGCAGTGTGTCTTTAATACATTTTTTAAATGCTGGATATTTACCTTACATTTTATTTTTTATTTTTTTATTTTATTTATTTTTTTCTTGTTTCAGAACCTTTATTTGTTTATTTACTCATTTTTATGACCGGCTCAGCCCACCCCGAGGGCAGGGCTGGCGCAGCATGTGGTGCCGGGGAATCGAACCATGCATGGTCCCTGAAGCCGCCCAAGCTATCCCAAGAAGGCGCTTTAGACCACTGAGCCATCCCGCCGGGCCCTACCTTACATTTTAATCATGCCTTCTGATATCTAAAAGTATACAGTTGGATCAGCTATTTGAGGATGAGAATCTGGAGCACAAGGGGCTCATCTTTAGAAAATACCTCTCATATCTAGGAGTGTGAAAGAGGAACCAGCGAGCAAGGACGGAGGAGAGGGGAAGGACAAAAGCTGTATAAAAACCGAGAGTGCAGTGAGTTTTCAGTACTTAGAGGAATCATGAGTTGCAGACAGCTAAAAAAAAAAAAAGCTAAGAAGAACCTCTGGGTTTGGCCACTAAGAAATCACTGATGACTTCAGAGAGAATAACATGTGAAAGGAAAAACAAGGTTGTAGTGCGGAGAAAGGAAGTGGAGTGATGCGGGGTCCTGAGAATGCACTGTAGTTTAAGAAGTTTCCATTTTTTTTTCCATTTTTTGCTTTTCTTTTCTTTTTTCCTTTCAGAACCAATATCGATTAGAAAATTTGTTAGGTCTGTACCCCGTGCTCTGTATAACATTTGTGAAGACAACAATATGCAGTGTCTGAACTATTGCAAATGTGCTACTAACATGTTTTGAAACTCTCATATTGTTATCTCTTATTAAAAGTAATAAAAATTAAAATTTCCAGACAAAAGGACAGACGTAGGACAGTGACTCCAGGTGCAGGCAAAAGTGCCCTTCTTCAGAGAAATATTCACTTGCCCATGATTATTGATACCTTTTTTATTTTTGGTGAGACTGGGGCTTGAACTCATGAACTTGTGCCAGGCAGGCACTTGTGCCATGGGCCATGATTATTCAGATGATGACTTGTACATACTTTAATCACTTAGCAGTCTATTTAAATACAGGATGACCAAAAATTAAATCTTTTTAAATTTATTTTTATAAAATAATAGAAAGGGCTATGGAGATAGCTCAGCAGCAAGTACAAGGTCCTGAGTTCACTCCCCAGCACCGAAACAAAACAAAAAAAATAAACAAATACAAAATAATCTGGGCGTGGTGGTGCACACCTATAATCCTAGCACTTGGGAGAGGCTGAGGAAGGAGAATCAGTGTGAGTTCCAGACCAGCCTCTGCTACAAAAGTGAGCTCAAGGTCAGTTGAAAGTGTGTAGGGAGACCCTGTCTCAAAAAGACAAAATAAATAAATAAATAAAATAAAAAACACCCCAGGAAACATAAAAATAATAATTTTGTCAATTTTAAAAAATATTTTCTTTTTTTAAAAATTTTTATTTTATTTTATTTCTTGTTTGAGAACTTTTGTTTATTTCTTTTTATGACCAGCTCAGCCTGCCCCGAGGGCAGGGCTGGCACAGCATGTGGTGCCAGGGATCAAACCAAGGTCCCTGAAGCTGCCCAAGCTTTCCTAAGCAGGCGCTTTAGACCACTGAACCATCCTGCCAGGCCCCTTAAATATATTTTCTAAAAAAATATTTTCTATGTAAGGTATATCTTCAAACATTTAATATACAATGCCATCTTATAACGTGGCCTTTTTCCAAATTCTTTTTGCATGATTATCTTTCTTTGAATAACATACTTTATTTACACTGTTGGGTTTTCCTTTTTTCCTGTGGGTGGTATAATTTCAATGAAATGTCTGCTGACTAAATGTAATGGTGAAGACCCTGATGATGGACATCTTGGTTGGTGTCTTGCTGTCCTGTACTTTCCAATTATTTGATCTATTAGAATTAATCTAGATTGTTAATGACTTTTTGAGCTCCTTTGCTTTGAATAAATAACAAACAAGTTCCATATTATTTGGTCCAGAAGGTATGTAAATATTGTATAATATTTCTTCCATGCTTTTTGATTACAGAAAAGCTTGTTAGATGTTGGTCAACTCAGCACCACCCATATAATTATTATAATCACTGACTGCTACTTGGGAAAATTTTAGTCTCATTACTTCTTTCCAGTTTATCATTTCTGTATTATGAATAGCTGGCAGTAAGGAGATGTCTTTTTGTCTTTCCATTTCATAACGCAGACTCTTCCTCTCTCCTATGCTAACATTCCTCCCTTTCTTCAGTGTTTTCTTTTGCAGATCTTTTGGCACCTCCTTGCCATTCAGTCCCAGTGTCCCAAAGGTGTCTGTTTCCACAGTGTGAAAGAATATCACTGAGTTTTGGAGAAGTATAAAAATTATGACTAATATCTTTTTTTTTTTTTTTTTTTTTTTTTTTTGGCTTTTTGAGACAGGGTCTCACTGTGCAGTTCAGGCTGGCTCTGAGCTCACTTTTGTAGCCCAGGCTGGTCTCGAACTCGCAGCAATCCTCCTGCCTCAGCCTCCCAAGTGCTGGGATTACCAGCATGAGCCACCATGCCCGGCTCTGACTAATATTTTTATGATAAGAATTTTTATAAATTACAGCACAAATTTCAGGTTATTTTACACGAATTAGTAAAAAAGAAAAACAGAATTTACTAGATTTCTCTAGAAACAAGTATCAAAAGTGAACACAACGTTCTAGATAACAAACATGCAAAATGTAGTTAATATAAAACAACCATGAGGGCCGGGGGTATAGTTTAGCAGATTAAGTGCTTGCTTAGGGAAGCTCAGGGGCCAGGGTTTGGTTCCTGGCCCTACCTGTGTACCAACCCGCTCTCTAGTGCACTGAGCCAGCAATGGAGTCTGGGCGTGGTGGTGTGTGCCTGGAATCCCAGCACTTGGGAGGTACAAGGAGGAGGATCACTATGAGTTGGTAGTGAGACCCTATACAAAAAAAAAAAAAAAAAAAAGACAATAAAACAAATAACCATGTACCAGCGTAACTTGCACAAACAAGAATCAACTGGTTGAAATGACGCCTTTCCTTGGCAATACAAGAGGTAGTATTACCTTGGCAATACATAAACAAACAGGCTTCCCGAGTAAGCGTCAGGGTAAACAGTTTAGTGGTTAATAGAAGACAATTAGTGGAAAGATGCCAGAGGAGAGGCTATATTTCTACCAGAAATTAGGTGGAAGCCAGGCTCCCGCCATTCTGAAGATTCAGAACATGTTATCTGTATGTGTGCAGTAGCATCTGTGTGAGCAGAGACAGAGCTTATTTATCACTCAGCCACGGGCTGAGAGCGGGAGACAAGAAATTCCTTTCCTACTTAGGCACTCAAAGCTACATCCATTTGTTGAGAAGTATTCAGCAGCGTGAAGAAAGGATTTTAGCTAAGAGGGGATGCAAATATAAACAAGTGTGTGATGTCTTCCCTTCCTTGGCTTTTGTACCCAAATGTATGGTAGGAAAATGCCCAGATGCATCATCAGAATACTGCAAACAATGCTATTAATATTGCTGGAGTTTATGAGCCTTTTTATTTGGTAAAAAGCTCTCATGATCTCTTTAGTCCTCACAGGATCGCTGTGAGGCATTACTTTTCTATTTTACAAGAAAAACTGAGGATCAGAAAGAATTAAGGGATATTCCCCCCAAATTACCCTGCCAGGAAATGGCAGAGCTCTCCACCCCTGCTCTATTCAGTACATACTTTCAAACCATTCACATGGTCATCACAAACCCCTTGGCTGGGGTTTGACAAGTCACAGTGTAGCAGCACTCTCATCTCCCTGGTTTGAGGCCTCTGAAATTCTACAATAGAACCTAAAATGGCATTAGCCTTGGCCACTAAAGTGTATGCGCCATATGGGTTGGGCTGTTTTTCCTATGTTCTCTTATCATCCCCATCGGCAAGACCCCTGGAGCAGGAGGGATCTTTTTTTTTTTTTAAGGAGGTGTCTTTTCTTCCTCCCACCTCCAGCCAGTTCTGTCAACCCTCTGAAGTGCACAGACCAGTCTTGACCCTTGTTCCTGCTCTAGGTGGTCAGAAGGCAGGGCAGCAACCCCCTTCCTCAATACTTGGTTTGGTCCAGTAAGGAAGAGGGCCAGATTTGGAGGCTGAATGCTCAGCTTCCAGGCTTAAGCTGCCAGTCTACTGTTGTGATCTTAGTTGCATTACATTTCTTGACCTGAGAAATGAGTATAATGATATAGCTACTTTAGTACACTGTACGCTACCAGGATTCAGCAAAACCCTTTCAAAAGTAGAGCTTTGCACTGGGTTTCTGTTGTCCTCTTGAAATTTTTGATAAGTTCTGAAGGAGAGGCCCAACATTTTCATTTTTTGCTGGGATCCAGCAAAGTGAATAGCTGTTCAACCTGTATGTCCTCTTTCCTAACGCTTCATTTAACCTCTCTGAGCACCACAGTCTGTAATTAATTGCATTGAACTAGATCATGGGAAATACAGTGATAAGACAAACCTCAAAGCTTTCTTTACTTCACCTATTGGCAAACTTTGACAGTTAGATCAGTCCCTTTCCCTTAAAACATTCCCTCAACTTAGTTTCCAGGATGCAGGACTTCTTGAGTTTTCCTCTGTCCCCTGGTTGCTCCTTTGCTGTGTTCTGCCTAATCTGTTCCTACACTCAAAAGTAAACCCCGGCTCATCTCCAAGCCTGTTCCTCCCAGTCTTTCTCTACCCTTTCGGTTGCTCAGACCAAACCTCAATGCATATTCACTTTGTACATCAACCCGGCGCCTCACCGGCGCTTCCCCGCTACCATCACAGTCCAAGCCATGGTTGTCTCCCTCCTAGATCACTACAGAGGCCTACTGATCAGTCTCCTTGCTCCCACATCCCCCCACCCTACACAGTAGCTGGAATAATTCTACTTCCAAGTGGGTCTGTATTACTTCACTGTTCAAAAGCATCCTGTCACTGTCCATCTCACTCAGAGCAGAAATCCCTACTAGGGCAACAAGCTACTTTCTGATCTCACCTTTCCCTGCAGGCCATTACAAATGTCCTTTGCCTGAAGGCCTTCCTAGATGGAAGCCTTCCCAGCTTCCCAGGGCTTGTCTTGTTCCTCCTTCCATGCTCACCAGTCAGAGTCAAGCCATAGTAGATCACACTGAGACAGCAGCCCACACACAGGGACATGTACCTAAAGTGACAGTTACCCTGTACTCTGTCATTTCTGGCTCGTTTTCACCAAAGTATCACCATCTGACATGTTTATATTTTGTTTGCTTATTGTCTGTCCTCCCTATTAAAACGTAGGTTCTGTAAAAGCAGAAGTAAGCTTCCTTCCTTCCCTCCTTCCTTTCTTCCCTTCCCTTTCCCTCCCCTCCTCTCCCTTTCCCTTCCCTTCCCTTCTTTCTTTTGTTCTTGGTGGTAGGGATTAGAATCCAGGAGAGCCAGGGAGACAGCTCAGTAGCATAAGTGCCTGCCTGGCAAACACAAAGTCTTTCATTCAATTCCTGGTACCAAAAAAAAAAAAAAGAAGAATCTAGGGCCTCATGCCCACTAGGCAAGTACTCTCTACCACTGAGCTAGTGAGCTACAGCTCTAACCCAGGGCTCTGCCTTTTAATTGCTGTATCTCCAGCACCTTAGTTGAATGACTGTAGAAAGACCTTCAGGACGGATGATGGTACTGCAGTAACATCAGCCCTTCAAAATTGTGCAAACTACTACTGTGCTGCATGTCCACAAAGATGGTCTTGTGTCCAGGAGCTGAGGGCATGTGCGGGAATAGTGGTGGGGCCAAACCACCCATGAAAAAGATGACTCTGGAGGGATATGTCCCTCCAAAAGTTTGTGGCGTAGAAGGAAGTTTTACATACACATACACAAAATTCTACAACAAGATGGTATCTGTTTAAAATGTATAGTCTTTGATGCTTAATATCTCATATTCTTTTCTTTTTTTTTTTTCTTTTTTGGTACCAGGGATGAAACTCTGAACCTTGTACTTGCCAGGCAGGAATATCTCATATTCTGAAAGGTACTAACTACTTTTTTCCTGATAAGAAAGACCATAAAACATGTCTTATAAATGGGCTATATGGCTATTTCTGTCCCAAATTCTCACTCTGGTCTGCTTATCACACCACAGACACCTTGCCTGTCTTCCAATCTTATTTGTTCCACAGTACCCTGAAGTGGTCCCCTCCACCCAGCATTCCCCTCACTTTGCCACTGACTTGAGTCAATGCCACCTCTTCTAGCCCCTCCACACACTGCTTCTATACCTGGGCAACACTGGGCTGGAGTGCCATCCATCTAGGAAGTTGTCATAGGGTCCAAAGAGCCTAAACATGACCTCTTCACCATGTATGAGATGTATGTGCTCTCTTCTCCACCAGCTTACTGCACAGAGAGTTGAAGTTCTGCACTGTCTACCTGGGCAGCCTTACTCATGTTCAGCCAGGCTTGCTCAATTGCTGTACAGGCTACTGTAAGCTCTAAGGATAATGCTATTTAAGAAGTATCTCTGTCTCCGGGCATGTTGGCACATGCCTGTAATCCCAGCACTTGGGAAATAGAAGCAGGAGGATCAGTGTGAGTTTGAGACCAGCCTAGGCTACAAAAGCGAGTTCAAGAGGCTGGCAAGATAGCTCAGCAGTCTAAAGTGCTGGCTTAGGCAATTGCAGGGACCGTGGTTCCATCCCTGGCACCACATGCCGTGCTAGCCTCTAGGGCTGGCTGAGCCAGCCTTAATATTAAAAAAAAAAACAAACAAAACAAAACAACAACAACAAAAAAACCAGCCTGAACTGCATAGTGAGACCCTGTCTCAAACACACACACACACACACACACACACACACACACACACACACACACACACACACGTACCTCAGTATCTAAGGTATCCAACAGCAACTTTGTAAAGTTAGTTCATTGAACTAACATAATATGAGAAACAATAGAACTAGCAAGAATTAAAGCACCTATCTGGGCATGGCGATGCATGCCTATAATCCCACCACTCTGGGAGGTTGAAGCAGGACAACAGTAAATTCAAGCCCAGCCTGGGCAGTTTTAACAACTCAGCAAAAACCTATTTCAAAAATAAAAACTAAAAAAGGCCAATGTGGAGGCCCTAGGCTCAATTCCAAGTACTGCTAACTAACTAAACAAACAGGTGTGCATAGTGCAGGACACTTATAAACCCAGCATTCAGGATGCTGAGGCAGGAAGATCAGTGCAAGCTAACACAAGCTAGATAGTGAATTCAAGGTCAACCTGAACTACATAGTAAGATCCTGTCTCAAAACACCAAAAAAGGGCCATGGAGGTAGCTCAGTGGTCTGAGCACCTGCCTGGCAAGTTCAAGGACATGGGTTTGATCCCCAGTACCCCATCCCATGCTGGCCCCGAAACTTTAGGCATGCTGTGCAGGTCCCTGAAACTGAGAGTGGTGGTACACTCATGTAATCCTAGTGCGGAGGAGGCTGAGTCAGGAGAATCACTGTGAGCCCGAGCTGCCTAGTGAGACCCTGTACTAAATAAATTAAAAAAATTAAAACAAGTAAAAAAAAAAAAAAACCCAAACATTTCAGAGGGACCAATATTTTATTTTATTTTAATTTAATTTAATTTTTTTTTGAGACAGGGTCTTGCTATGCAGTTGAGGCTGGCCTTGAGCTCACTTTTGTAGCCCAGGCTGGTCTCGTACTCACACCAGTCCTCCTGCCTCAGCCTCTGGAGTGCTGGGATTATAGGCGTGAGCCACCACGCCCAGCTAGGGACCAATATTTTAAATGCTATGTAAAATTGTCAAACACTTTTGTAATTTTCAAAGCTAGAGTTCTTTATTTTTATTATTTTTTAAAGTTAGAGTTCTTGAATTGGTACTAGGGTATTAAATCATTTCATTACTTTTCCGTTTGCTTGAAAAACTTGTTTTTCTCCTACCTTCCCCCAACACATACACTTTCATACCCAGGCAGGATCAAGCATTAAAAAACAGGACCCAACTCAAAATTAGTAAGCTGTGTGACTAGCAATAAAAATTAGTATGGACTAGGTGCAGCCTTTCCCTCCTTGATTCTCAGTTTCTCCAGATATGAAAAAAGAGGGACTAGAATCCCAGCCCTCAGGAGGCTGAGGTGGGAGGATTGTTGTGAGCTTGAGGCCAGCCTGGGCTACAACACTGAGTTCAAGGACAGTGTAAACTATAATTCTGGACTTTCCAGTCTAATGTTCAGATGGTGAGGGCTGAGGGTGTAACTCAAGTGGAGCATGTGCAGAGCCTGGCTCCAGCCCTGGTGCATTAAAAAAGAAAAGACTATAGGTGTAAGGTTGTGCCTGTTCACACTGTCATGGATTTTTTTTTTTTTTTTTTTAATATCAGGACTTGGCTTGCTAGGAAAGCATTTATCTGTTGAGCTGTCTCCCTGGTCCCATGTAATGGATGTTTTTATTCTTGTTTTGTCTTTGGAAAAGATTAAACCCACAGATCAGATGCTCTAGCACTCAGCTACATCTGAAGATTAATTAATTAATTAATCACAGGGTCTTTCTGAGAAGTTCAGAGTGGTCTTAAACTCACTGTGTAGCACAGGTTGGCCTTGAATTCACAACAATCCTCCTGTCTTGGCTTCTCATATCTATTTTATTTTTGAGACAAGGTCTTACTAAATTATGCAGGCCTCCAGGGCTGGGATTTTAATTGTCTGCCACCATGCCTGGATTACAATGTTCTGTGCCGCCCCTAGCCTCATACCTTCCCATTGAACTACATCCTGAGACTTTAAAAAGGTTTAAATTTTGACACAGGGTCTTGCCAACTTGCTAAATTGTCCAAACTTGGCTTAAACTTGCAATTCTTTTGCCTCAGCCTCCCAGAAAGCTCAACCCTTCAGATTTTCTGAGTTTCTTTAATGTATTTAAACTAGAACATGGAGGGCTAGGGACATAGCTCAGTGGCATAAGCGCCTGCCTGTCAAATGAAAGGTCCTGAGTTCAATTCCTGGTACCAAAAATTAAACAAATAAATAAGTTAGAACTTAGGACAGGCCCGGTGGCATAGATCTATACCTGAGGCAGGAGGACTGCCATGAGTTCAAGGCCAGCCTACACAAAACAAACACCAAATGATGACTTGGTTTTACCAAAATCTGGTTACTATATTTTTATTATTAATATATGTACCTAAAATTTCCTAGGCAAGTTTGATGTGTTAGGTGCTGCTTTCTCAGTATGCTAGGCATACATAAAATACCTTTAGGGATTATCTGATTTAACCATTCCAATACATTCATGAACATAGACATCAGTATTTTCCTATGTTCCAGATAGGCAAGCCAGCTCCATGGCTGTCTGTGCTGCTCACCTAAAGTCACTGACGTGTACAATGGCAAGACTGGAGCACAAATTGTCTTCACATCAGTCTGGTTGTGGAACACACTGTTAGCCCTGTAGGGATCTGTTTGTCTTACTGAGAACAGTTCCGCCATAGGAATGAGAAAGATAGACAAGAAGACAAAAGCTGAGCTAGGTGGTTGCTAGCCTGCCTGATGGGCAAGACTAACTTTATGCATAGCAAAATGATCCTTTATTTATACTTTTGCAAAGTTTGTATTACATGACACAAGGTTGCCTAGTGACTAATAGCTGTCCTGAATCAGACAGGATGTTTTTCTGAGCACTGGTGTAGCTTGCTTGCTTTAGGCACTGAGGCCCAATGCCACTTACACATACTTGATCAATTTCCTGGCTTCCTGTGGCTCCCAACAAGCCCCATGCCTCCCAGGTGGCCACCTGATCCAGGAGGCTCTCACTATTCCTTCTTATGATGACCCATAGTCCTGTGTGCTGCCTGCCTTCACAAATGGGGTGATGGGCTAGAGATCACAGAGTTCCTTTGATTTTAGCTTAATTCCTAGGCATAATGTGACATCCTCCTGCCTCAGCCTCCTAAGTACTGGGATTACAGGTGTGTGCCACCATGCCTGGCTTTTTTTTTTCTTTTTAAGTAGTGATCTTTTCATTAAATGCTTTTAGACACCTTGGATTTACAACAGTGGATTTCACTATTTCAAAATACCTGTGAATGGTAGGATGAGCAAAAAAGGTACAAACTTGCATTGAACTTAGTTCTTTTTTTTTTTTTTTTTGCGGGACCAGGGTTCAAACTCACGACCTTGCACTTGCCAGGCAGGCACTTGTGCCACGGAGCCATCTCCCCAGCCCCTGAACTTAGTTCTTAATGTTTACTTATTATCCAACTCTAACAGCATACACAGTGAGACATCCCATTATTTTGTAACATATTTTTGAGGTGGATTTGTGTTGTTATTTTGCAACATTTTTTTGAATTATTTATTTATCTTTTTCTTGTTTCAGAACCTTTGTTTGTTTATTCACTCATTTTTATGGCCGGCTCAGCCCACCCTGAGGGCAGGGCTAGCGCAGCATGTGGTGCCGGGGATCGAACCGTGGTCCCTGAAGCCACCCAAGCTTTCCCAAGCAGGCGCTTTAGACCACTGAGCCATCCCACCGGGCCCCTATTTTGCAACATATTAAGGTGAAATCACATCCAAAAAAACCCCTAAGATTAACTTTACACATAAACAGTACGCTTCCTGAGTTTTCATCTACTTTCTTTCTTTCTTTTTTTTTTTATCTTTACTTTCATACATAGTATGAAATAGGCAAGGCAGGGATTATCTGCCCATTTTGCTAATAAGAAAGAGTCACAGAAAAAGGAAGTGGCTTGCCCTGGGCTCCTGAACTGGCTGGGAGCTGTGTTCAGTGTTCTGCCTGCACTAGGCCACCTCTGTACCATAAAAAGGAGTCTCCGTGGCCACAGCCTGCCATGGTGCAGACTTCAGGACAGTTGCTGTGTGTTCTTAAAAGGAGTTCAGGTAGTTCCTGTCGGGAAGAACCAAATGACTGCTGTTCTGCAGGCCGTGTGTGCCAGGCTGTGCACCGAGGTTCCTGTAGGAATAACAACCGGTGACCAATGACCAGGACACAGCACCAGGCATTGCTCTGCTCACACCTGTGTGGTGTGATAAAGAAAAGGGGAGTTCGTGTGCAGCAGCGGCCCACCCAGATAAAACTTTTAGGCGGGAAGTCAAGTGACAAGTGAACATGTGTGTGGGTTTTTTTTTTTTTAAGTGTTGTTTTTGATATTTCAAACAAGCTTTTAGGCCGCTTGTGGAAGCCACATCATATACGAGGAAGGTACTGCTGTGAGATGGACTTGGGAAAAGATCAGTCTCATCTGCAACTCTGTCAGACACCTGACCATCATCAAACAGAGAAATTTGGTCCAGGTAAAAAAAAGAAACCTTCAGAGGTGGTAGCTATTGGGAGGAATTGGAGCTACAATTACTTTCTTCTTTATGGATCTGGCAAAGAAAAAGAGCAGGGGAGATAAAAACATTTATATAACTTTAGGTGGGAAGAACAGGCTAACCACCTGAAATGCCTTCTTGTGCTAAAATTTAATAAGCAGGCAAACACAAGGTGATAAAAAATAAATTATTAATAAGATATCCATTTAAATGAAAGATAATGAATGAAAATATACCACTGTACTTCTAGGGCAGCATAAATGTGGTCTAACTTTTGGAAAGTGATCTGGGGTAAGGTGGGAAGAACTATAGCAGTGCTTATAGCTTTTATTCCTAATGGCAATCCTGAGATCTGCTCTAGAGTGGAATTTTGCAAAATGTCTTGCAGAACCTGAGGTCTTGAGATAACCTAAGATAATGTTTTAAAACTTTTTGGCTTGACAAGTCTCACTGGTATTCTTTTTTTTTTCTTGTTTCAGAACCTTTATTTGTTTATTCACTCATTTTCATGGCCGGCTCAGCCTGCCCTGAGGGCAGGGCTGGCGCAGCATGTGGTGCCGGGGATCGAACCGCGGTCCCTGAAGCTGCCCAAGCTTTCCCAAGCAGGTGCCTTAGACCACTGAGCCATCCCGCCAGGCCCCCTCACTGGTATTCTGATGAGGTCCAGATCCTTACTTAAACATTTTAAATGTATAAAATTAAGTACATATGATCACAAAGGAAGCAATTATATTAATAAACAAAATGCAAAAATTATAATGCAGTAATACATGTTTATTTATAGATGCACTAAATAATAAGATATAGTGGTGGATCTAATAAGAATTGTGTTAAATCATATAAATTATATCTGATGATATTTTAAGGGATCTGAAAGAATATATGAGCAACATAGGCAAAAATCTGATTTCTTTTGGTAACAGTATTAGAATCACTGTGATTTGTTGCCTACATTCACAACTGCAGGAAATGATGATTTTAATTAGAAGTTGGTAAAAAAATAAAGGTATATTTTCCCTCTATTAAGAATCCTAGTCCATTAACAACGTTAAGTGAAATTAATCAGGCACATAAGCATGGTTTCTCTTATATGAGAGACCCAAAGTAAAAATAATTTAAGAATAGAAAGAGATGCTGCAAACAGAGGACAGATTTACAGTGGGGTAGGGGACCGAGAGATGGAGGAACAAGATGGAAGTCGAGGGGCAGGGGAAGTAAGAAGTAAGATGTGTTATGTGCACGTGCCAACTCCCCATGATAAATATAATCATTACATACTGTCAACATGTACTAATAACAATTAAACATTAGATAAAAAACAAGGATAAGCAAATAAAGATAAAATGAAAATGGAAAAGAAAAAAGAGCCCTTGTCTGCAGCACTGTGCAGTGGCACGCGCCTTGATCCCAGCTACTGGTGGAGGCTGATGCAGGAGGACTGCAAGTTCAGGCTTGCCTGGGCGACATAGTAACTTAGCAAAACCCTGTTCAAAACTGAAAAAAAGGGGGGCTGTACCTCAGTGAGAAGGCTCTGAGTTCAATCTTCAGTACAAAAGTGTAGAAAGAGAGAAAGAAAAAAATCTTACTCTAAGAAAAAAAGATGCCATAGTGGAGACCCGCGTTACTCCACAGGCTCTAAGAGGTTCTATGTGGATGGCCCATCACTTTTCTCAAACTTGGATGAAAGAAGCAACTTTTTGATAATGCTCAGGGCTGAACATAGAGACGCTCTACTACTGGACTACATCTCTTTCTATTTTCTTGATACAGGGTCTCCTTAGTTATCTAGGCTGGCCTTGAGCTTGTTATTCTCCAGCCTCAGCCTACTGGGTAGCTCAGAGTACAGGTGTGGGTCATCTCATTTGAGTTGATAATACTCTTAATATTCTAAAGAACTTGAAGAAACACTATCCTAAGGGAGAAATTGGAAAGAGAAAAAAAAGCTATGTACAATCAGTATGCTAATCTTTTTTTAATATGCAAGGTAAAACATGATTGTGGCAGCCTAAGTGTTCAATACAAGCCAGGTGACTGGGTAAATAAGAATGAACTGGCTAGAGTTAGTACTGTGTGATTAGTAAAATCATAGCTATGAAAATTATCTCATGAGAAACATTTCTGATATCATGTAAGGTCAAAAAATTGTGGTATGCTATCATTGCAACTTTGCGTGTATGGCCTGGATAGAAATCAGAAATAATATGAAACCAGATTATTATGTTAAAAATACCAGCCTGAGAGACACAGCAATATAGTGGCGACTTGGCTCATGAACTTAATTCTTTCCATGATTCTGGTCTCAAAGCAAATTGGATGAGAGCCAAATCAAAATTTGATTATTAGGTTTAGTGTTGAATATATGTGAAATTAATAGGTTGGTCGCACACTAATGTATACATACCATGTCTAAATAGGTGTCTGATCTTCACATTAAAAATATTTATTAAATGTCTACTGTAGATTCTGGAGGCATCAGTATACCTGGAGGCATAAGGATATGGTCCATATCCTCAAAAATTGAGGTGAGAATCTAGCTCAGGGACCCTGCCACTTGGCAATGGTGGTCAGGTACTGACCAAGGCCACAGGTCATCTCTCCCTCCAGTAACTTTCTTTTTCATCCTACAGAAATCATTGGAACTTGGAGTTTGCGGAACCGAGAGCAACTCAAAAAAAGAAAAGCTGAAGTGCAAGAGAAGCAAACTTCACAATGGGCATTTGGGTATGGTTTATCACCAGGGAAAAGGAGTTAATATCTATCCAACATAGATTATGTGGTGAGCAGTGCTGCTGTCTGCACCAGTCCTATGAGTTAAGTGGTGTGATCACCATTTTACAAGAAAGATAAACTAATATCCAGTGAATTAGTACTGTTGCTTAAAGCCACAACAGTAAAGTGTGCAAAAGAATTTCATCCCTGGTCTCTTAATTAAAGCACCAGGAAACCAAACAATGTAGTGGAAAAGCCTGGCGTGTGCCTACCCAGCGAGTCATATGTGTGTAGACATACATGTGTCTTGCTAACAGCTCACTATGGAGAGCTTTCCTTCTCAGCTGAGAGAATGAGTAACTTGCTCACTAAGAATGATTTTCTCAGCTCAGAATAACCCCCAACATAGTAAATAAGTGACAAACACTTAGGGAGTTCCTAAATTGACCACCAGTGTCACCAGTGTAAACTCAAGGAAGGAGCATAGCATAGCATAGTGTAGGATAGCATAGCATAGCATGGCATAGCATAGCATAGCATAGCATAGCATAGCATAGCATAGCATAGCATAGCATAGCATAGGTGGGCAAATCACTCCCACTTGAGAACTGTTTTACAAAGAACTCTTTATTTTTTTTTATTTTTTTTTATTTTTTTGTCTTTTTGAGACAGGGTCTCGCTATGCAGTTGAGGCTGGTCCTGCGCTCACTTTTGTAGCACAGGCTGGTCTCGAACTCGCACCAATCCTCCTGCCTCAGCCTCCCGAGTGCTGGGATTACAGGCGTGAGCCACCACGCCCGGCTTTTACAAAGAACTCTTTAAACGTTTAATTTTTTATTTATTTTTTTAAAAGAGGGGCCTGGCAGGATGGCTCAGTGGTCTAAAGCACCTGCTTGGGAAAGCTTGGGTGGCTTCAGGGACCGTGGTTCGATCCCCAGCATCACATGCTGCACCAGCCCTGCCCTCAGGGCGGGCTGAGGTGACCATAAAAATGAGTGAATAAACAAACTGGGGCTGGGGAGATAGCTCCAAGGCACAAGTGCCTGCTAGGCAAGTGCAAGGTTGTGAGTTTGAACCCCAGTCCT
>PVJA010026509.1:0-29450 GCA_004027025.1 Myocastor coypus
TTTTTTTTTCTTGCTGGGTGGTCAAGGGCAAGTCGAAGCAAGACCTGTATAACTAAACATTCATTTTCTTTTCTTTACCCTAACAATCCATCCCTTCGCACTTTCTTAGCCTCAGGGAGCTTTCAGTGCTAGTGGTGTGATGAAGGGCCACTTTTACACAATTGAGAGATTGGGGCCAGAGGGGGGAATCCAATGACAAAATCTCAGGCTAGATTGGCAAGGACTAATTTGCTCTACTCACTACACATCTATCTTGCGTTGCCTTGCTGAAACTGGGAGTCCTCTGGCCTAGAGACGGGGGACACTGAAGGTGGGAGGGAAGTAGTGGCTGCTGGCTTGGGAGGTTTTCTTGGAGGCACACGAAAACACAGTCAGGCTTCTCCCGCACTCTGTGTGACCTTCCACTTCAGGCATGTCCCTGCCTTTTCTGCTCACCCAGGTGAGCAACAGCAGAGCCTGGACAGTCCCCAAAAGTCTGGGGATGAATATCTAGAATTAGCAACCTCTGCAGAGTCCTGATGTAGTTCCTCGGTGCCCCCATTTGTCAAGATTTTCAGAGGCTCTTCGAAAGGCATTCCAGGCTGGGGAAATAGCTCAGTGATCTAAGCATCTGCCTAGCAAGAGCAAGGACCTGAGTTCAATCCCTAGCACTGTATGCTATGCAGATCCTGGGTGCTGAATAGGCTATAGAAACTAGGTGTGGAGGTACACACCTATAATCCCAGCTCTGGGGAGGCTGACATAGGAAGATCACTATGAGTCTGAGCTGCATAGCAAGACCTGTCTCAAATAAATAAACAAACAAACAAATAAATAATTTTTAAAAGTTAAAAGAAATATTAAGGCTTTCCAGATCTTCACTCTGCAACTAGCACTGGACAGGGATATGGCTCAGACTCTGATTCCTTAGTGTTGTGTGTACTCACTCTCGGACTGGCTCCCAGGAATGCTGCTTTGACTTCAGTCCATCTCATTATCATCCTAAGTCCAATTTCACCTGGTCCTGAGATGCCTGGGTATCCTCCTCAGCTCAGCTGCAGCCACCCAGCAGCATGGCCATGAGACACTGCAGGACAGCGCTGTATGAGCAGTAGCAAGTACTCGCTGCAGCATCTCAGATGCTGCCCTCTGCTCAGGGGATCACTGCCTTTCTGCTAAAACCTGGAGGGTCAGACACTCTACATAACCCACCCTAGACTTGCTGTGGACTAAAAGTTGCGTCCCTTCAAATCTACACCTGGAAGCCCTCAACCCCAATGCTCTCATTAGACAGGGGAAGAGGGAAAGAGACTAGCTATAGTCTCTTCACTTCGTTAGCACACTGAGAAAGCACATGTGTCCGATACTGGGGTGGGGGGAGCAGGGTGGACGTTTGGCTTAGCATCTCTGATCTTAAAATGAATTTCTAGGGCAGGCACCTACTCAACCACGTTGGTGGTCCATTTCAGTGTCTCCCTCTCCCCACACCAAGGAACTTTCCTGGGTTGCATTCCTGAGTTCTGTGAAGTACCCGATGAAAGAACAACAAGCTATGAGGTCTGTGGGGCTCCGCTGTCCCTGCTCCGTGTCTCATGGGAGCATAGCCATTCTCATAAGGCTGTGTATCCCGGCTGCTTTGACGCAGTAGCAGTAGGACTAGCAGCTGTGACACAAACCCTGTGGCCTGCAGCTCCCAGAATACTGGGCCTTTTGTAGAAAATTTTGCCGGCTCTCTCTGCCACCTTCCGGATAGTCTAATCCCGCACATTTCTCCCTGCTTGGCTGCAGGAATCACTTCAATTTTAGCTGCTTTCTTCTTAATTTTCTGGTGGCCACTTCTTCCTTCCATGCTCCAGTTGAGGTCATTTTCTGTGCACGTCTTTCTTTGGAGGGATGCTTTTTACTTTTGGAAACTTAGTTCTCTGGGTTGCTTTATGGTTTTAGCTTGCTTCTATACTGAAGAAAATCAGACTTCTATGGATTATCTCATTTTGCCTTTATTAGGATTAGTGACATTTTTCTTGTGACTTTCTACATACTGAATTTTAATCTTTTTATTTATTTATCTTGTACAGGGTCTGGATACACAGCTCTGACTCACAGTGATCCTCCTGTCTCGGCCTCCCTAGTGCTGGGGTGATAGTCGTGCCTCACCAAACCCAATTTCAGTGTCTAGGGTTCCAGAGTCAGCACAGCACACGGTACCAGGCATCAAATTTGGGACCTTGTGCTTGCCAGGCAGACATTTAAACCACAGAGCTATCTCCCTAGTCTTACATAATGAACTTTAAGGTTTTTTTTTTTTTTTGGTGTGTGTGTGTGTGTGTGTGTGTGTGTGTGTGTGTGTGTGTGTGTGCAGGATCTCACTAAGCAGCTTGGACTGCTAGTGACCTTCCTGTTTTCTACCTCCCTAATGTTGGGATTACAGGTGTGCACCACCACACCTGGATTATAATGAATTTAAGACTGCTAGCATTCACAAACATTAACAACATCAAAAACGTTTAGAGACTCCTCTGTCTGCCTGCCTGCCTGCCTCCTCAGCTTCCTAATGGATGAAGAATGGAAGAATGTGCCACCTCTGATCTGATTTTCAGGGGTCATAAAGCCATGTACCCTTTCACAGTCTGTTTCTTGGGTCTTCCTGTTCTGCTGCTGCACTACCACACACAGGACCTCCAGAGAATTGCCTGGAGGAACCTGGAGCTTGCTGCACTTGGAAGCCAACCTCTGCAGACAGAGCCAGTGATTTTTTCCTTTCAGTGAACCAAACAATGGAAAGTGTGTGCTATTTTTTGTGCCATTACTCTACCTGCTTAACTTTTTTATTGCCATGTGCTGTTAAATTTCCTATTCTTTGGGTTTAATGATGCCAGGGGTGGGTGTGCTTTATAGCATTAGAGAAAAAAAAAGAAAACCCAAGGAGAGATGGTGGCTCTTTCAGACACCATTAACTGTCCAAAGAGAATTCACCATCTCCTGAGATAAATTTAACAATGAAGTAGCCCAGATTAATGGCAGAGAGAGCAACATGGCAATACAGAACAGGAGGAACCTTCTAGAAACTACAGAGTAAGATCAGACTTACCTACAGTGAGTGGCAGCTTATGACCATGGTCGCACTTCTTCATCTTCTGCCATTCTTGAAGTGGATTCCATCTCTGGGACAGAGAGAACTTTCCTTTTTTCCCATTTGTGTATTTGGTACAGGGTCTCACTACATAGCTCAGACCCATAGTAATCCTCCTGTTTTCAGCCTCCCCAGTGCTGGGTTTGCAGGCATGTGCCACCATGCCTAGACTCGGTCACTGGCTCAGCATTCCCAGGGGGCTGAGGTGGCATCATGCCATGTGGGACCAAGGATCGAACCCTGGTCCCTGAGCTTGCCAAAGCAGGGGCTTAGTCTGCTTATCTATCTTGCCAGCCCTCAGAGGGAGCTTTTAACATAGTAAGATGTGATGGCTTTGTATGGCTTTTGGGGCAGATTCACAGGCAAATGGATTTTTTTTTTCTTTTTGCACAAGTGGGTGCTTTCTTTTCATAAAAAACTCATTTTACGGGTACACTTTTGATAGATGTAATGATCACATTTACCACAGAGTATTTGTTCTTGTGCAAAATATGTTCATAATATCTCTCAATCCTTCTTTTATTTCCCCTTCCCCTTCCCTCCCTTCTAAACTAATTCTGCTTGTTCCCTGGATAAAAATAATGACAAATATTCTTTGGTTATACCATTTTAATTTGTTCAAGATCCACTTTACATGAGATTACTGAAAGCACCAAATCACCTTGACTTACTGGTATTTGTTTACCAATCTGTCATTATCTTCTAGAAAATAAAGTTTAGACAGAATAGTTTCAATTGGCTAGAGGAGGAGCCAGTGACTGAAACCTTATGGGCAGTCTCAGCTCAGCTGGAGCACTGAGCTCGTCAGGGTGTGAGGGCAGACTGAATACCAGGCTTTCTTCAAATCCTAAGATGACACTTTTCTCATTTAGTAGCACTTAATTTGGTTATAAGTGAACTTATTTATTGGTCTTATTTTTAGAAAATAAAAATGTACGAAATGTTTTATATAAAGAAAGATTTCTAGTTCAATGAGAATAACTTTCTTTGCACCAATACTGATTAGAAAAATTATCACATCTGCACCCTGTGCTCTGTATAAATACCAAGAAGACAACAGTATGCACTGTATCAAATACTGGAAATGTACTGCTAACGTGTTTGGAAACTGTCACATTGTTATTTCTTATTAAATGCAATAAAAAGAAGTATTTCAAGCATTCCTCAGAAGATACAGACTAATAGAAGCACTGCAATTCATCATTTAGATGTTGAATTTACCTACCTGTAATTGAAATCATTTTTAATTTTAAAGAAACTAAAGATTCCAGTAGAGCAGCAGCCTGCTTTCATTATTATTCTAGGGTTAATGCAGTGTGCACCGTGGCTGGCTCTTGGCCACCTTGTGTGCCAGCCACCCCCATCTCTCACTCATAGAACTTCTTCCCCTCTTCCCAGGATACTCATTTCCTCAGTTTCTCCCAATCTCCCACTTGACTGTTTGTAACTCCTGCTCCTCCTCATCACTAGGGGGCTTTCCTATTTCTTTTGCATCTAGGAGAAACTCAGATGTTCCTTTTCCACACTCCTGCGGCTAGGAGCTTGGCCATGCCTATGCTGGCAAATGCCTCTCAGAAGCTCATTAAATCTGCTAAACATTTATTTTTTTTAGCACATTCCTTATGTCCATGCCCATCACCCCTTCATTGCAGAATTGTCTACTAAATTTTCATCAAGCTCCATCCACAAACATCTATGTTGGGATGTGTATTTAGGTTTATTATTGCTGATTTGTCATAGTGTACTGTATAGATATAGCACAATGTTGTTTCAGATAGGAGACTTTTTGATGTGATAGAAAGGAATGTGTATATTTTATATATTACTTGTTAACTCAAGTGTTCATGTTTTGAGAAATGGAAAGGCAAGGCAGAAGATATGCATGTTAAAACTTCCTCAGATATCACTTAAATTCAAATGATTGCACTAGTCAACCCAAGATGATAAGATTTTAAAAACTCATCTAATTGGCAGTTAGGGTGGAGTTTCTGATAGGCTAGCATTCAAAGTTTCCCAGACACCCTGTTCCCAAACTCCCTTCCCCTTGGCCGCATGCAGAGCCACACCCAAACCACAAACCTAACCCCGTCCCATCTGTACCCTGGTCTCAGTTCACTTCCCCTTGACTCCATGCAGAAAACCACAGAAATTCTCCTTTGTTGGCACTGAGAGTCCACCATAGACCAGGTAGCCCTGCCAAGGTTAGCCCTCTCCAAGCTGTTCCAGCTGACAAACACCCTGTCCACAAAATCCCTTTAAAAGCTCTGTGCTTTGCCTTGTTCACTGCTGTCTTGGTCTGCTAGATGGCCAGCCCACTTGCTCCTACCTCCAATAAATCTTCTAGAATACCTAGTCTGGTTGATTGCATGGGTTTGTGCCTAGCAATTTCAGTGTTTGATTGGCTCTGGAATCTGCCTATGGGGTTGATGGAGCACACTTGCTGATGTGTCAGTACGTGATGGACTCCTCACTTGGTGACTAGGTCCACTCTTTCTGACCCCTTCCTCTCTAGTACTGTTGCAATGTTCTGCTTTCTGGGAACAATGAGCTAAACACTTTGGCTGTGCTGTGCCTCTCTGCTGTGACGTTTTTGACCTGGATCTGACTATCTAAGGACTGAAGCTTTGAAACTATGTGTGAATTAAACCTCTCCTTTAAATTGTATCAGGTATTGTGTTCCAGGAACAAGAAAACTGACTAATAAATCAGGTAAATAAATTTGCATTGGCCTTTCTTATTTCTTATTTTTGCAAAGATTTGTAAAGTGTTCATAATTTTTCATTAAGTTATTTTACATTATAATTTGTCAGTAAGCTGGGTGTGGTGGCTCATGCCTGTAATCCCAGCACTCGGGAGGCTGAGGCAGGAGGATTGGTGCAAGTTCGAGACCAGCCTGGGCTACAAAAGTGAGCTTGAGGCCAGCCTCAACTGCATAGCGAGACCCTGTCTCAAAAAGACAAAAACAAAATTTGTCAATAAGATATACATATCTACAATCACTTGTGCATAATATATATATATATATATATATATATATATATATATATATATCTGTATATCTGTATATCTGGATTCCTATAGCTTATTGATTATATGTACTATACTATACCCTCTGGTCTGTGGTTTCTTTTAGGTTGTCATTTGATGTACTGAATTTTATAATTTTATACAATCAAATTTGCTAAATTCTTCATGTTTTTCTTTTGGTCAGTGTGCTTAAAAATATTTAGTGCATGACAATTTAAAAGAGTATTTACATTCTTTTCTAAGTTTCCATATGTTGCTTCGAACTTTAAATCTTTAATCTACTTCAGCATTCTTATTTATTTATTATCTTTTTTATGGATTTTGCATAAGGTCTCACACTATACAGGTTGGACTTGTAGTAATCTTCCTGTTTTCAGACTTGCCCAGCACTGTATTACAGGTGTGTACCACTATGCCAGGAATCAGTGGCCAACTCATTGTGATCAGGGGCAAGGTTGGTATGGGTTGTGGTGCTGGGGGTCAAACCCCAGCCCCTGTGCTCATCTAAGCAGGTGCTTAGCCCCCTGAGCTATCTTGCTGGCCTAACTTCAGAATTAATTCTTAAATAGTATTCTTAAATAATTGATTCAAGTATAGGAAAATTAGATTTTTGCTGGTATGCTTTTCTTTTCCTTTTTTTTTTCTTTTCCATTTGAAGACCTAGTTATTTCAGAACAGATTTTGGAGACTTCACATGTTTTCTAGTCATTTGTGACAAAATTTATTTCATAGGTAAAACATTTGTGTGTGTTGATTTGGGAGGAGTCTGTTTTTACCTCTTTCTTTCTTTCTTTCCTTCTTTCTTTCTTTCTTTCTTTCTTTCTTTCTTTCTTTCTTTCTTTCTTTTTCTTATTCTTACCAGGAATCAGTCTCAGGACCTTTTCCTTGCCAGCCATGTGCTGTGTCCCAGAGCTACATTCCTGACCCTACTTTATCTTTTGTCTCAATTTACTTGACACATCAACAATATATTTCCCATTCTTAATACCCTATCTTGATGGGTTTTAATGGCTAGCAAACATTGTGCTTCATTCAGGTATTTTGACTCTTCAATAGCATTAGCACATTGAATTCAATATGAAGTTTCTGTCAGGATTGTCACTGGAGTGGATAGATCAGCTTGGACTGACAACTAACTTAGAACTGATTCAATTTTTGCCCTTAAATGCAGTGCATCACCCCATTTATTTGGAGCTTCTTTGAATTCCTAAGTGTCTTAGTTACTATTCTCTCATTCCTGGGGAAAATACTCTACACACAAGTTTAGGGGAGGAAAAGTTTATCTAGCTCACAGTTACTGGAGTTTTCAAGATGCTGCCCCCACTTTATAGGGTCTAGAGGAGAGGGTAGGGTGCTGCCATGTCCAGGATGATCTGCTTCATGCCTCAGAGAAACTGGTGCCTGCGGGGGGGCACTCTGACAACGCATGCTGTCAGTTTAGCAGCTAGCACCTCTCTTGACCACGCCCCCTCAAGCCCTGCCCCACATGCCGAGCTTGACAGCCCCCATGATTTACATGAGTCTTTGGGAGGAACAACTAGATACAAACCATAACACAAAGGTTACAGATTGTCCTCTCTACAACATGTGTATCTTTTGCTAAAGTTAGTTTATTGCTACTGCTGATAGTTTTTTCTATAATTTCAATGCTACATTGTATGCTGCTCAATTCTTGAGCTCACCACTGAAATGATGCAGCACCTGAGTAACTGGGAATTTCCTTATGTGTTTATTCTATATCCTCCTGGTTTTCTTTTCTTTTTTCTTTTAATTTATGAATTGAATACCTTTATATCTTCCCCTAAAATACATGTTTAAAATTTTTTTCCTTAGTATATTAATAGTCAAGTTTCAGGTATGTGGTAAAAATGTGAATTAAAGAGATCAAACGTATAATGCTTTGTGTTTCACGTGCTATTTTATTTCATCATAATTTTTCCAATTTGTTTTTATCTTTTTTGGCTGTCTTTTTTCAATATTTGAAGTTATATTTTATGTTCTTCCATTACAATTACATTTTACAAATAACATGCAGCTCAGTTATGTGTTTTAATCAACCATCTATTTCTACCTTGTAAGCATTATATAATATTTAATTTTGAGTTTATTTTATCATATTTGTGTTTCCCACTTGTACTACTTTGTTATGTTTTGTTTCTGTTTACATTATTGCTCTTGCCTTTAAAGTTTTTTTTTTTTTTTCTCATTCAAGTTTCTCTTTGTTTGGATTTTATAAACTTTTATTTTTTGAAGAATACAAAATATTTTTTAAAAAAACATTAGAAGTGATATGAAATTTAATCAAGCCAACTCATAAGAATTCAACAATGGTTGTATGACGTTATATCTTCAAATTAGTTGTTTAGGCTTCCAGATGTAAACGAGCAAAATTGGTTTAAAGAAAGCAACAACCAAAAACTGTTGTAAGAAATTAAAAAGAAAAAGCATGAAAAGAAAAAATGTAAGCATTAACTGCTTGCTCTTCTCAAAAGACCAGCAGAAATCAGCAGTACAATTAGCCAAATTATTCTGCGTATGTTTATAAACTTATGTAACTGTTTTAAAATTCTAAAAAGTATTCAATATCTCTGTTGCACTTCCCAGTACAGTAGTACCTCAGGAGTCCTTTATCTGTTTTGAATCAGTGCAAGAGTATTTTCTGTCAGAAATAAATGTAGTTAGAAATAATGCCTGAAATTCCCCAGAACTTTCACATCCAACTGGGCTGATATAAAGGAGGTTGTTTTGTAAAACAATGCATTTCAATTAAAAAAATGTGACTAAAACAGGGACTAATTGCATAAAGATTGAATGTCACTGTTCAATGTGGGGAAGCATGTTCTTTTGCCCAGAGATGTGGAGACTCCCAAGGTTCCAGCAAGTATGATGAGCCATAAGCAATCTCCCAGGACCAACACAGTGTTTCTCCCTAAATCCCGTGGGTGCTGGGTCTAAAGCCAAGAGTTACCAAGCTGTGACTACTCTAGATTCAACATTACCTTTTATTTCATGGCAATATCAGCAGCAAGCAGCAAGCTTACCTGCCTGCCTTCTTTTTAATTTATTTTTAGTTTTTAAAAGCATTTCCTTTTCTTATACACATTCTTCTGTATAAAACCCTTTGCTATAAATACAGATCTCATGTGTTTTTATAGCCCATGAAATTAGTTGTGATTTTTATTGCTTTATATAGTCAATATCCATTTAGATTTATATCATAATACCTTCTGCTTGCCCCTCCTTCTATTTGAGTCTATTTTATTTTTACATGGAGAACATAGTTTAGAGCTTTTTTTAAGGAGTATCTCTTGGTAGTAAACAATAATTCAATTTATTTGTGTGTGTAACTACTTTTTTTAGTCTTTCTTCATTTTTGGAAGTTATTATTTATTTATTTATTTATTATTATTATTATTATTATTATTATTATTATTATTATATTTTACAATTATGTAATGTTGTCTTCATTGTAGTTATTCAGAGTACTAGATGCAGGCATGATTTCTTGTCTACACCTCCTTAGTGAAGATCTTTCTGTTCATTGCACAAAGTAGCTATATATTTAGTTTTGGAAGTTACTTTTAAAGGACTATTTTATGAGTAGAGTATTCCACCGCTTAGCGCCCCTAGAGTCTGCTTCCTGCCTTCTGTACATACTTACTTCCTATTTACCTCTTATTTCAGGTCCTCCACATTTGAATATTTATAGCTTTCTCTCAATTGACATTTAAATGTTCCTTTTTTCCTGATCTCTAAGAACTAATTCAGCCGTAGTCACCCCTTATGATCTTATGACACAGAGCTTTAAATTTTATTTTTATTTTATTTTATTTATTTATTTATTTATTTATTTTTTGTATTTTAGGAAGGGTCTATAGGATGTTCAGGGTCTTACTACTAGATCAGACTCGTAGTGATCCACCTGTTTACAGCCTCCCAAGACCTGGGATTACAGGTGCACACTACCATGCCCAGTCTCAGAGCTTTAAGTTGTATCAATGTTCTATGACACTTAAATTTTAATCTCCAAATTCCATCTATTCCTTAAACTTCATGTGCACAAATTCAGCTGCCTACTCCACATCTCTCTTAAGTATCATATAGGCATTGCAAGCTACATATTTCTGATAGTGAACCTGTATTTTCCACAACCTTCTTTATTTCAGTTATGGACACATATACATGTCTTATTCAGTTCAAGAATCCCTGAATCATTCTGTATTCCCAACTCTGAAGCAATCACTCAAGACTACCTGTCAAGTCCTGTTTAATTCACGTTCAAATAGTTCTGGAATCTGACCATATCGCATCTTCTCTTGGTCTACGATTCTAGTCTGTTCTTTCTTTGGTTTATTACAATGATTGTTTCTATTCCTGATCATCATTGGAATCTCAAATGCACAACAGGAAAAAAGGGGATCCTTTTTCTGTCTGACAACCTCGATGTCCTTCCACTGGGCCCTTCCACTAAGCCTAAGATGGGTTGAGCTTTAGTTGGATGCTCTGCTTTCTTGCCCCTGCTCACTGTTCCTGTGTACTGGCTTCCTCCTGTCCCTGAACGCGCCACCACCATTTGTGCTCAGGGGACTCAGTCTGGTATCATGTGTCTTCACTTTCTTTGGCCAGATCTCTACCTGACTCGTTTCTCATCTCTTTACCATCTTCACTCAAATGCTATATTTTCAGTTAGGCTTTCTGTGGCTTCCCAACATAAAACTTGCAAACAGTGGACATTTCCTGTCTTTGGACTCACTCTTTATCCCCTATCATTGCACTTTGCCTACTGTCAGTTTGTGCTATCATTTAGTGTTTTAGTGTTCATATTTCCCACTGCAATATAAACTGTTTGAGATCAATTTGGACCTTTTTATTAATTATTTTACATTAATCCTCAAAACAGAAAGACAGATGTGGACAAATATTTGTTAAATTACTAAACAGTTATGAAATTCTTGTGGTGCCCATAACATTGATAAATACTCTTCTCAATTATTAGGTGAAGATGTAGAGCTTGGAAATTATGCTTTACTTTCTTGCTCCAGTAAGAGAATAATAAGAATTCAGGCTCAGACTGCTATGACTTTGGAAGTTATACTCTTTTATTGCATTATTTCCCCAAGTGGAGGCCTAGGATAATATCTCAAATCTGATAGGTACACAACACATTTATATTAATATGTAAAAGTTTGTTTATTTGTACTCAGTTATTTTTTATGATTTAAGTTTTTATATTCTGTCTACTTCACTTATGTGTTTTTATCTTCCTTGAGGACACAATTTTTTTTTTCTACAAAACTACAGATTGAACTCAGGTCATTGACAAGCAAGCACTTATTCTATTGAGCTGCCTCCCCAGCCTGATGACACAATATTTTAATTGTTATTTAGTTCTACACAAGCCTCTGAATTTACAACCAAGAAGTCATTCAAAGACTTAAGTGCTTTGGCCTGGTTTAGCCATCATAATCTCACTTTGCCTACTTGTTTTTATCCACATCCTGGGAAACTCTCTTCTGCAAAATGAGCCAACACTATAATTTTCTGTATAATCAATGAGACTCTTTACCAAAACTTTGCTCCTAAGAGAAGTTATATTTTCTTCTGTTTACTCAGTGTCATCCACTGTGCTAGGTTTTTGTGAATGACTTTCACACAGCAATGAAACCCTAGGAAGCCAAGGAGCTGAAGACTGTGATTGATTAGGACTGCTGCAATACATAAGCCTGCAGATTTGCTATGTGACAAGATAAGCGCGGACAAGGGACTTTATCACCATCAGCAGCTGCCAGATGTTAAAACATGCATTGTGGCCTGCAATGCTGAGGTAGGATAACCAGCTTGAGCACCAAAGAGCCTGGGCTAATCCTGAGGGAAGCTTAGTGACATTTAGATGAGAGAGAGTTCTGATGGCTATTAAAACATCACCCTCCATAATGGCACTGCAGAGTTCTTTCAGCAAGATGAGGTGTCAGGACTTGCCTCCTATACAGCCAGCTAGAGTTCAGACATCGATTGATGAGGGTGCTGAGACTGCAGAGGCTGGAGACTAGGGCATATCATCCATGCTTGAAACACATCCCTCATCCTGGGCTGCTGCAGCAGAGCAGCCACAGAAAGTCATTATGTTATCTGATTCATAGGCCTTCGGGATAACACAAATCATGCATGGGGAGTTAAAAGTGGTTGTTTTAGCTGTGTGTGGTGGCTCACACTTGCAATCCCAGCACTCAAGGAGGCTAAGGCAAGAGGAGCACAAGGTCAAGCTTAGTAGGTGATCTAGAGACTTTCTGAGAAACTATCTAAAAAAAAAAAAAAATGAAAGGATCTGGAGTACTGCTCTTTACAAAGACCCTGTGTTCAATGCTAAGTACTCCCCACAAATAAAAAAGTTATTTTAATAGTTTGACATTTTCTGAACCTTCACCTGGTTCAACAGGAAGAACTTGCTATGGAAATGATGTCACTGTGGTCACACGAATAACAAAGATTCTCATTCAATGTTAAAAACTAAGAAAAGGGAAATAGTTTTAACAAATGTTTTCATGGCCATTAATTCATAATGGCCTAAATCAGAAACGCTTGCTCATTTTTCATTGTGTGTTATATACATATGCCTTCCTTTTTCTTCCATTGAAGAAGTCTTGAAATATTCAGAAAGCCAAAGTTAAACCTTACTTTATTTAATAAAGAAATGCTTCTTCTAGTAACATTTTTGTCCTCAAATATCCTCCTTTCTTGCCTTAAGTGAAAAGAAAGGACAGAGAGGGAGAGAAAGAGTGAGAGAGACAGAGACACAGAGACAAAGTGACAGAGAAAAAAATGCGAGCAAATACCAGGAGCACAAACTATCTTCTTTTTTCTTCTTTTTATGGGACTCTTTCCACTGGGCACAATGCCCAACTTGTTGTATGTATGTATGTATGTATGTATGTATGTATGCATCTATGTATCTATGTATCTATGTATTTATTTATTTTCTAAATGGCAGCTTTTATTCCAAGCCTTTCAGAGGTAGTGAGACTATGTGTCCTATCAGCAAAATGACTCTATTCTTCAGGGTAGAGGGTTTCTGTTCTGCAAGGTATTGTACTACTCTAGTATGTCAAATATGACTACTTCCACACACAGTGCTCCAAATGCCCGTATATTTTATAAGCACCTGAATTTTACTTTGAAGATTTCAACTCCAGCAGCATAATTTAATGCAAGAAACTTTAGACTCATCTCTCTGGGTTTTATTGAAAATGCAGCTGATGCAATTTCTTTACATTGGGGAAGCATCCTTAGAAATGTATAGGACAAATACCAAGCGATGTGAGCTGAGAAATGATACAGTAAGAAAACTAGAGAATTCTTAGTTAGTAAAAAATCTTAGATTTCTCCTTCAAATAGTCTGGGGAAATGCCATAGCTATGAGTTATTATACATCAGAATTAAATTTGTTGAATCTCCAGTTTGATAATGACGCTTACGCTTGTTTGGTGCCGGAGAATCTAGAGTAATGAAAATTCAGTGGCCAGAATGATCAGACAGGAAATCAATTCTCGGGCTATACCATTAATTTCAAGCTCATTCTTACCATTCTGCTTTTCCATAGCATGGAGATGGTTGCACTTCTGTGACCTTTTCTAATGCAAAATAATAAAGGAGGTTTTTGGTAGTGAGGTCAGCATTCTATGTATTCTGACTGTGGCAATTTGATTTGCCTTCATTGGAAAACAAGTGATGAACTGAGTTGTTATTTAACTGTGACATGTGAAGGGGCAGGTGCTCTGAGTGGTGAGCCCCTGTTCCCCACAAATTTATAGATGGAAATCCAGCACCAGGAGTCAGGCCCCAAGTGCAGATCCCCCCAGAATATATAACATTATGAGACACCTACTAGAGGACATGTATAGTGCAACTGCTCCAAGGGGAATCTGGAGTGTGAGCCAGCTCTGGAGTGTTGCTGACTCTAAGCGGAGACTGAACCTGGAAGCAATGAACAGACTCAAGGGCAGACGGTAGCTCCAGGCCTGGGTGCTGAGCAGCAGCCCCCACAGCTGGCTTCTACTAGGTCTTTAGCATTCTTCCTTTAAGAAAGAATTTTAGGATGTTGGGGATGCCCGGGCTGCTTAATAGTTGGACCCCAAAGTGAGACTAAATCAGTGTGGAAACAAAACTCAGGGCTTCTCGGGGCTAGGGAGATAGCTGCATGGCACAAGTGCCTACCTGGCAAGTGCAAGGTCATGAGTTTGAACCCAGTCCCATCAAAAAAAAAAACAAAAAAAACAAAAAAAAACCCCTCAGGGCTTCCTTTCCACCTCTTGTGTGTTCATGTGAGCAGAGGGCAGGTTCATTGCCGGCTGACGCTGGGCTTGGAGGGGGCTGCCCTGTACCTCACTCTCCAGTGAGTGCTTCTTGCTCTTCCCTAAGGCTGTCTTTTTTCTAATGCAGCTGTTCTCAACCTGTGGGTCGAGACCCTGGCAGGGGTCCAACGACCAAAACACAGGGGTCACCTAAAGCCACCATAAAATACATATTTAAACCCATGCTATGCCATGGTGAAATGTTATTTATTGGAATTAGTAATAAATATTTCTCAACACATAATTAAACGTTATTCTTGTAATTAATCACTATGTTTAAATTATGTTTGATTTGTAGCAATGAGAATACATAATGCATATCAGGTATTTATATGCCGAATCAAAACTGTAGCAGAATTACAGTTTTGAAGTAGCCACCAAAATTTTTTTTTTTGGTTTGGGGTCACCGCAACATGAGGAACTGTATTGTGGGGTCACGGCATTAGAAAGGTTGAGAACCACTGTTCTAATGAATCTCACTGACACTGACTCATTACACAGCCTTAAGTAATCCCAATAGTCTGTCTTTTCACTCTCCCATGTGTGGGTTCACCCCACACCCTTTTGCTAGATCACTGAGCTTTAGTCATACTCCTGATACATTGTACTCACTTGCTCAAAATTCTGTGCCTTTCTCTGTGTTTCTTTCTGTGTCTCTCTGTCTCTTTGTCTGTGTCTGTGTGTCTGTGTCTGCGTCTGTGTCTGTGTCTGTGTCTGTCTCTATGTCTGTGTCTGTCTCTGTCTCTGTCTCTATCTCCCTCTCTCTTCCCAGTGTTTTGCTATGCAGTTCAGGCTGGCTGAGAATCCACTACTGAGCCCAAGCTGCCCTAAAAGATCCTCCAGCCTCTTGGGATTACAGGCATGCATCAGCCATTCTGTTCAGTTTAAAGTTCTCAGTGGTTCTTCTCTCAAGTAAAAGCAACCTCTGGACTCTTCCAATTTCTTTTCTTTTGTGACAGTCACAGTGAATGAGCCCCACCTCTTTGCCCTGACCTTGTTTCCACTGCCTTCAGAACTCCAGCTTCCTAAGGGCAGCCATGCCTACTGGTTCCACATTCTCCACACTCACCGAGTGATGGCCTTTCTTATGCTGCGAGCTTTAATTACAGCAAGCTCTTCCTTATGTGAAAATTAAGACAACGATCTGCTCCGCCTTTATGTCCATGCCATTTATTCAGACTCAGTGGCTTTTCCTGTACATTTCCTACTGCTCCTTTCCTAAAATGATTTGCCTATTCCTCAGGCCTTAGGGACAGTACAAATTCTCCTCCACTTCCCTGAGCCCACCTATGGGTGAAAGCAGCTCCTTCCCTAAATACTTATCGCATTTCAATGCTATATTTTAAAGGCAAGTATACTTGTACCATGTGTTTCAGAGTTATATGACTTGCTCTGCTTCCTGCCCTGAAGAAGCCGCTGTAGTTAGGGGCCTTCTCTAGCTTATTTTGTTTTCCTCTTTCAGTTTGCATCTCTAATTTACACTAGCTAACCATGGAGTGGAAGCATTTCCACGTTGCTTTTCCATATTCTCATCTGAAAATGCCAGAAGGCATTGGGCATGCATATCTCGTTTTCCAAAAGCTGTGTGCTTTTAAATTCTGACCTGAAACAGAAGTGGAGATGATGACATTATAGAATATTCATACACTTATGTCATCATGTCTCATCCCCAAAACTGTTCCTTAAATGGTTTAGCTGACTTAATGGATTGCCTTCTTTTTGAGGATCATTTAAATATAATCTTCCTCCCCTCCAATTATTCCAATCACTGTGAATTTTGCTAACCTACTTTTGAACCAGTGGAGGGAAGCTATCCTAAGCCAGCACTTGTGATTGCAGACTAGATAACCGTGCAATCAGAGCTTGGGCACTGGGAACATTTTCCTCACAAAATTTAAATTAAGTAAGAAGATTCAGATTACTTGATACATCACCTCCCGAGGTTCAACAGAGACCCCAATGTTACACACCTTTCTTATGCCAACATTCTGAGAAAATTGGGATTAGGCAATTGGGAGAACAAAATATTACCCTCGCTACTAATGCATCTGATGATGGCACTGACGATCATGTCTGGGACAGTGGTTTTCCAATATGAGAATCCCCAGTGCAGACAGAATGCCTGAAGTGCCAGACCTGGTTGAACTTCTCTTGGGAGGAAAAGGACTGGACCTACGCACACTCAGCCTGGAGCGGTCAGGAGGAAGCTGTGTGTGGAGCACAGCAGCAGGAGAGGCCAGCTGAGCTGGCACACCTACACCTCTCCCCCCAAATTGAAAAGTCAAATGAATGCATTCTTTCTTTGGTGCGAGAGTTTGCAAGCCGATTTGGTGAACCACTCATAACTATAGATGCCACACAGAGGAAAGAAGGACACAGGCCGAAAAGACGGGACCAGAAAGCGCCTTTCCACATGTTTCTCTTCCAACAAAAACATTGGAAGTTTTTAGGGAACAATAGGAGCATTTGCATCTGCACTTCACTATGACTGGTCCTGGCACATCAGCAAGTCGGTAAAGCTCAAAATGTTAATTACACTGACTATTAGTGGAAACAAATAACAATATCATGAGTGAGATGAGATAATAGCCATGGTAGCAACTCTGCGGAGTGCAAAGTTTCTAAAAATAACATATTTTAAGATTAAGTTTAAGATGAAATTCACATAAATTCTTATTTCAGTTTTGTAAAATAATTGATTTGAAAAATTAAAAACATGGCATAGAGTGTTTCTAGTACATTTGAGATTATTTGAAATAAAGCCTAGACAATTTTACTTCATTTTTATCAAGACAAAGGAAAATTAAAATCAATCATACTATTTTGATGAATAAATGAATAATAAGTTATTAAAAGATAAAACCATTAGGTTACCAGGAAACGAAGTGCAGCAGTATGTTGCTTTACATGATAAACCTAAGGGATTAGAGAGGAAAGGTGTAATTTTAAAAGGTAACAGGGAAAAAGTACATGTAAAAGCAAAGGGGTAAAATTTATAAATAGAAAACTCAAAGTTTATGCCTATAAAAACTCAGAACATTCTTAGGGTTTTGTGGATTAAATAATTGAAAAAATAAATACAAAAAGCATTTTCAAAACAAAAATAATCACTTAGAATCCATGCCCATGTGCTCAGACAGTTGCAATATGCCACACAGATCTGTGATCTGCAAGGAGCAGGCAGACGGTACATGCTGCTTCCCAGCACATATTCAGAGATATGTTTGTGAGGCCATCCAACCATCTGTCCATCCATCTGTCCCTCTGCCCATCCATCCATCCATCCATCTATCCATCCATTATTCATATTTATTTCCTATCCTTTTTTGAGAGTAAGTTTTTAAGTACTTGACAATCAAAAACCTTTTATCATTTGCTCTCATGACTGCCAAAATATTTTCCTTATAGAAGTTCAGAGATAATTATTCACCAAAACTTGATAGCATAGAACAATAATAATTAGTCATTTTGCAACTCTCTGCATGTGGAACAGACTCAGCACGAATAGCTCACCTTTGCCCCATGCCCAGATACAACATCCAAGATGACTTCCTTCTCTGGCCTAACAGTGTCATGCTGGATTTTGGCTGCACTGTCAACTGAGGCTATTATTGGTGATGGTCTCCATTTTTCTCTACATATGCCTTTTTAGGAAGCTGCTCATACTTTCTCCTGGCGTGGTGGCTGCATTCCCACAGTAGAGGTTCCAAGGGAAGGTGTAGAGTCTGTACTGCCTTAATGTCTGGCCGCATAACAGACCAACGCAGCTTCTACTGTTTTCTATGGACGAGGCCTCGCTATGATGACTCCAAGCTACCTGCAGTGGAAACAAATCCACACCACTGAAAGTGTCAAATAATTTGTTCTTTCTTTTAATCTTTCCTATTACACTTGTTTTTGTGTTGTTATTCAAATCTTAGTTTTCCCCAGCAGTCCACTCATGGAGGACAAGAACTGTGGCTTATTTTTGTAGAATAATCTCTCATGACATAAATATAAATGAGTCAATGGAATAATAATATTTGCCACACTCTGCGTTTTACTTCAGATCCTGTAAGAGGTAGATTTGATATCATAGTACTGCATAGTTTGACTAAGAAGTGGCAGCTCTGTAAGGTTCTGGCAAAATCCAGGCCACAGATACAATATGAGAAATAAATATGAGTAATTAAAACTGGCAATCATATCACTTTGCATCTTTTTGGGCAACCGTCTACACCATATAAAGCAGACTTTCTTTTCTGCATGAAAACAAATAAACAAACAAATTTAATCTGCTAAATAATCCTAAGAGTTAAAATTATGAAAGTTTAAAAAGAAGCCTAAACTTCTTTAAAAAGAAAATAAAACAATAATGCAGTGGTTCTTCTCTACCAAAACCCTATTATTTTCAGGGCTTATTATCTTTTTATATCCAATGTAGAAAGCAAAATTTTTGTCTTCTGTCTTATAAAAATGAATTACTTGGAGTTGTATGTTAAGACATTGAAGCTTGTTTACATGTATCTTTATCTCATTCTGTTTAGCACTTTCTGTTCTATGTTCTATACACTGTAGCATGTTTATTTTGCCAGAGTTTACCCCGTACTTGTCCAGAGTTGAGCTGTATATACCCAGCCAAAATTCTTAAATTGAATTTCCAACTTCCAGTGCTTCAGTGTGTTGCTGGACTGAGTGTTTGTGTGTCCTCTTGGCAGAATTAGAGATTTAGCCTTTGCAAGGAAAGGAGGTCCAGAGGGTGAGGGGCTCTATTGTGAGTGGGATTCATACCTTACAAAGAGATATAGGAGAGAGAAGGGGTTTCCTTTAGCTATGAAAGATATACCCAGAAAAAGGCTCCCTGAGAACCAGGAATCAGGCTCTTGCCACCCAGTTGGCACCTTGATACTGAAATTTCTGGCCTTTAGAACTATGGAACTCAGTGGATGGGAGTTTGTTTTTGCAGACAAGAAAGGTGACTATGTTTGGAAATAGGGTCATTAAAGAGGAAGCAACCTTAATACGGGGTCATCAGAAGGGGTCCTAATCTAAGCTGAGTGGCATCATTAGAAGGAGAAGAAATTTGGACCCAGATGTACCAGAAGGGAAGAGGAAATGAAGCACTATGGAGAAGGCATCCTAATTAAAAAGAGTGCTCTGGAACAAATCCTTCCTTACAGGCTCAGGAGAAGCCAAACCACCCAGAATCTTGTTCTTGGACTTGT
The DNA here is from genome assembly GCA_004027025.1 of Myocastor coypus. Lineage (NCBI taxonomy): Eukaryota > Metazoa > Chordata > Mammalia > Rodentia > Myocastoridae > Myocastor > Myocastor coypus. Next base: position 19,689 of record PVJA010026509.1, read on the forward strand.
AAGCTTAATAAATTTTGAAAATCCATTCTGGTAATTTAAGCCATGCAGTCTTTTATACTTTATAATGGCAGCCCCTGCCATCTACCATATCTTTACAGGTGAAAAATATAAAAACAAAAACATTCTTCCTTAAATAATCAGAACACTGTCATGTTTTCCAATCAATTTGTCTCTTCAGTCCAAGTTCCAAATATCTGTGGAGAAGAAATGAATCCTGATATGTATATCCAGGTTTTACAAAATATATATCTACATATTTATATCTATATAATGTATTATATATGATATATATTATATATATGATATAGTATATATAATATGATATGATATATATCATATATATATGATATAATATATCAACCCTGCTTGATCTTTAACTACTATTTTCACTTCACTGTTTCTACCAAATTATGACGGTGTTTTGAATTGTTATTTTATGAATATCAAAGACTTTGGAATAAAGAATCTTTCAGCTTTTCTATTCAACATGTTCAAAACTGCTGTGTCTACGGTGGTAGTTGGCATATCTGAACCAACAGATCAATACTTAGTGTCACTTTCTTTGTAGTTAGAGAGGTAGTTTTTGGTCAGATGGCTAGTCTTGATTACTGCCCCAGGCAATGCAAATTTAGGTCTATTGATATGAAGCTGTTTCTTCCTCAGGTGTAAATGTATCATTTAGCTTTTGTTGAAAGGTGAATTGCCTCAAAATTTAGTTTAAACAGGTACACACTTATTTAGCTCACAATTCTGAGTCAGACACAGCTGAGTGGTTCTCCCAACCTATCTGGAAATCCATTTTGTTTCAGTTGGCTGTGACTGTCTAATAGATGTCATCCTCGGTGGGGACAACTAGCCTCTTATCCTCAACAGACCGGTATATGGGGAAGGGTATGCATTATAAGAGCTACTATTATGTCACCTGTGTTACATTCTGTTGGCTGAAAGGAGAAAGCAAGGCCAGACTTAAGGGATGGGAGGATAGCTTGCACTTATCAGTACCTGAGGAGACACTCTGCAAAGCGTAGGAACACAAGGTGGTAAAGATTGTGTGCATATGTCAGTCCACTGCTGAGGATACATAATATTCCCTAAACTGTAAGAATAGTTTATTGCTTTAATTATAATTATAAAAATGATTTTTTTTTTTTTTTTTGTCTTTTTGAGACAGGGTCTTGCTATGCAGTTCAGGCTGGCCTTGAGCTCACTTTCGTAGCCCAGGCTGGTCTCGAACTCACACCGATCCTCCTGCCTCAGCCTCCCGAGTGCTGGGATTACAGGCGTGTGCCACCACGCCCGGCTCTTTGAAATTTTTTTTAATAAAGAAAAAATTCTATAAAGACTTACAATGCTCCTTTGGGCCGATCAGCTCAAAAACATCATTAAGATTATATGTCAATATTATTAATATTTTTTGATGCCTTGATCTATAGTTCTAGCCTCATGAGTTTAAGACAATCAAGCACTGATCAAACATTATGTTCTGGCGGTGAGCAAAATAATGTTTGCCAACATTAGCTCATGTGAAACAGGCTCAGTGTGCTCCTGGGAGTGGCCTACCTGTGGAGCGATGACACCAGCTTGAGCAGGATGGATTTGCCCTGTTTTTCTCCAATCACTAGGGGGCAGCTCCAACATGACAACACTCTGGTCACCAATCTGGATATTGCTTTTGTCCTTCTAGATCCTTATGCTACTGGCTCTCTATAAGTAGTTGGCTTCCTTTGCGTAACATATCAGAAGCTTATGTAAAGCTATGCTCATCCTTTCTGGCTGTTTGCTCTCTGCCATGAATACAATTAACTTGCTGCCCTTTGGGTACAGTGAAGTACAGTTGTTTGTTATTTTCTCTTTCTTTGTGGTACATTACACAGAAAAATCAGAGAGAATAAATACACCTTAGCTATTCCATGTTGATTGGTAATTCAGTTTTCCATTTGTGTCAAATTGCCGTGATTAATTGTCCTTTCATTCATCGACAGTGTAGCAGGAATAATTTCCAGCAGACCTACAGATTATCAACCTTGTAAAAATGATTCTTTTCTGTAAACCAGGATGTTGCCTGTACCCTTCCAGGTGATGAGTCACAAGTGGCATCCCAAAAGTTCTCCCTTCATTGCTAACCCAAACAGCTAGATGTGGTTACTGGTAGATATCCACTAAGCAGCAATAAGACACTGTCCAGTAGGAATACTACTTGAAATTTTATATGTCTCTGTAACTGTACCCCTGGCTACATTCAATTTTGCTGCGTGTTCCCCCTCTATATAAGACTGTAGTAGTCTACTGTGGTAGCAGAGTGAGAAGATCAAGGGGGACCTTGGGCCACCCTTGCGACCGTTCTGCTTCTGCTCCCTATTTTGTCATGGTTGAAAATTACCCAGATGATGCTAGCTGCTCCTATAGGGCTTTGTGACATACCTTACATTTCAGCAATGCTTAATGCACTGAAAATTGCAAAACCAGTTTATGTTTAAAATTTGGCCATGCACAACAAACTTCACATATATTATCTTTTTTTTGCCCTTGTAACAGCTATGTGAGGATTGGCAGCAACTTGCCAGCTCTCAGTTTAGCAAGAAGGAAACAAAGACCAAATGGGTTAAATGACTTCTTGCCACACCAGGAAAGTATGTGATGAAGTACAGTACAGATAGAGCGGAGGAGCTAGCCTCGCTCGGCTGGCAGGGAATTGGGAGACTTTTCCTCTCACACTGCAGCAAGCTGAGCTAGTCAGTTAATTTTCCTGTACCTCCATTTTTTCTGTTTTGTAACATGGAAGAATTAAGTACTTTAATTCAATGTTGTTCTTATAAGTGAAGAATTAAATGAGCACTTATTATAAAGCACTTATAACATTACATAGCACATAGTTAATACAATAAAAGTTTTAGTTATCTTGATAAATGTCCCTTAATGATTATGTTTCCTCTAATTCAGATCTTATATAGTTTTTACAAACACATTTATTTTGAAATGATAACATGGCAATAAATTATTGAACAATTATTCATCAATGATTTTCTACTAGTAAATTACTCAAATAGGAGATATTAAATTGAAAACTCACAGATATATTTTATTCATCCTACATATATTAAAAATTAATTACCAGCAGTTAAGACCTCATAAATTTCACATAGTATGTTTATATATGTTATTTCTTTCATAAATCATTACAGCTAGCAGCACTAAGTGTTAAGTCTGCTTGCACTCAATTGAAGACCTTCCAGCCCCCACGTCTTTTGGGCAAGCAGGTGTCTACCCTGACCTCTCACTTTATTATTTTTGGCCTAATTTATCCACAGCTACTCTGCATGGATCCTGCAGCAATTGGTATTCTTAACTTTTCCCCAAGACAAAGAATATTCAGGAACAAGATTTCGAGGACCAAGATGCAAGCAATTATCAAGCATAGACTACCGTCTTCAAAATAAGCAGACAGTAGCATAAGCCTCTCAGTTATGTTTGGTTATTTCAGTAGGCCTAAATTCATTTTAAAATTTCTGACCTAATTTTGCTGTGATTCCTATCAGCGTTTCTTCTTGCAATTGTAGTGACAGTGAACACGTTTTAGAAATAGAAATAGAATCACTGTAAAACTGAAACTACATGTCCTTTGGGTCCCCTGAGATTTCCCCTGAACAGATGCACCTCAGCTGGCAGTGGTGCTGGTTATTAGCCTCCGCACTGGTGACCCACATGGCTAGGAATTTAATGTTTTATTTTTTATCTACTTTATTATAACAAATGTTAAACCACTTCCTTGCTTTCTAAGTAAAAACTTTATGGAAACTCCAGATCATCATTTTTATTACTTTTTATGTTTTGGTATTTTTTTAAACAAGGTTTTCAAAGTAAATTTCTGACAGATGATTAGGTGTTGTGACACAGAAGGGGTGTAAAGATAGAAATGACTTCCTTAGAGTCTCTGAGTCTCATTTTGTTTTTCCTTCTTTAAATAGAAATTTTAGAACTGACCTGTCTGTGACACGCAGGTGAGACCTTTCAGGGCAGAGGTGCTCACGTGGTGCTGAGTCCTATGACAGACCTTGTCACGCATCAGTCTCTTGCAGGGAAGTTTTACTTCTTATTTTACTTTCTAGCATCCTACAGCATGTGACATTCGCATGTGGCTGTTTGACATTTTCAGCATTAAGACCACATCCCTCTTCACTGCCACCCTCATGCTGGCTTCTGCGTGGTGCAGAAAGTCCCAGACAATCTCAGGGCCACCACTTTCCCACTTTACACCTTCTCCAAAAGTGGCCGTGTCCTTCAGGTCCGGGCTGTGACGGATGCATTAGGCTGATGTCCTACACACAGAGAGCAGCACAAGCTGCCTTCTCTCTCCTGCAATGTGACACCCCGGTTTGCCCCCTCGCCACATTTATCTCTGCTCAGCACCTCATCAAGCACATGCATTAGGCATGCCATGAGTCTATAGGAAAGCTCCTGCAGTCTCCTGCTGCCTATAGGCTAAACCCAAATCTGAGAATCACTATCATGGGCTCTCCAGTCTGGACCTATTTTCTTATTCAGCTTCAGGTTCTATTTCATTGTTACATTCATCATAAACAAGTGCTCATTGGACATTCAGTATGTGTTAGGTATTGTGCTGGATAGGGCAAATAAATGTGATACAGTCCTCATGGAATTGATAGCACACTATGGCTTTGCGCCACTTGGTGTGTGGACACTCTGCGTGTGTGCATGCCCTGGAGGCTTGCCTTTTAACTGCAGAGGTAGTGTGTGCACAGAGACCATGTGCCCTGCACAGGCCGAAAACATTTACTATGGACTCTTTGCAGGGAGGGAGGTTTGCTGGGCTGCCCCACCTCCTTGCCTCTGTACTCATCCAACTCCTTGAGTATTTCTTTTCTTTTCTCTTTTCTTTAATTTTATGTATTTAGTACTGGGTCTACAGGGTCTTATTACTTAGACCAGACTCATAGTGACTCTCCTGCAATCGACCTCTTAAAACCCGGGGTTACAGTCATGTGCAACCACGCCCAATCCCAATCGCCATCTCAGCTCGGCTCCGAGGGCAGAGCGGGCACAGCACGTCCAGGATTGCACCTCGCTGCTGTGCTGTGCTTAAGCAGGCACTTTAGTCCACTGAGCTCTCTGGCCAGACCCTCCCTGAGTATTTCTTGTGTTCACATTTTAAAAGCTTATTCTTTCAAGGTAAGTTTTGAAATATATCTTCACTTAAAAATTTTAATTTTCTCAAATAAAATTTATCTTTTTTCACTTTATTCCAATAATACCTTTTTTTCCCCATCTCATTGAGTTTTCATTTTAAAATCTTGTTATACCTGAAATCATTTACCTATTTCCATCTTCCTAATATGTGCCTCTGGAACCAAAGGGCAGGCCATGGCTGACTCATTTTACACATATCTTCTAGGAGGAGAGGAGATAATCTTTGAAGAAATAAAACATCAAAATTTCTCAGAAAGAACCGAGTTATTTTTGCTGCAGTATAATTTATGATAATTATATTTTTCACAGTCTATTCCTCTGGATTGAATATTGTGCCTTGTTTTGATGACAGGATACCCCTTAGTATTGGTTAACACGTTCCCACATGCCACAAAATGATCCTTAATCTTTTGCGTTATCTTGTTTGGTATAAACCTTTCTATCATTTTAGAATTTTGTTTGGTCATCGTTGTTATTTTAATCAGTTGACCGAGTAAGTTCAGGCCTCATTTGATTGCTTTTAGATGGAAAAAAAAAACAAACAAGCAAACAAAAAAACTAACCCTTGGACTCTAGAAAATGGAGCACATGTCAAATTAGAGCAGCAGATGTGTTCTTAAGCACTTCCTTGGCTCTAAGGAATTGATGTTTTTGTATCACAGAAGGTAAGACTTCTAGTTGCTTAATGACTCCATAAGCTCAGAAAGCTTCCCTGAAAGTAGGGCATTTAGGATTTACACAGGGTGAAGCACATCCCAAGATATTCTTTAATTAATTTCCCTTCCTAAAAAGATAAAGGAAATTGAAGAGCAGTGAACTTAGGGTGGGTCTTGGGAGTCCTCTCAGCCCATACAGTGATGCCCACTCCTCTGGCTGCATCCCATCACCTGCCCACACGGAAATACATTCACCTGGCTGCAGTAGCTACCTTGAGTCTTCACGGAGGGAGCTATCTTGGGCAACCTTCAGATAATGTACAAGGAAGATAATTCTACATTGATCCAAACTGCCTCTTAAAACAGCTGTAACAACCAAACCAACAACTAGCACCTGAGAGTCTTGGCAACAGAGATAGTCCCAGACTTCCACAAAAAAATATATTAAACAAGAAACATCACTGAGAAACTAAACAAAATATTTGGTGCAGATTCCAAACTGGTTTCTTCTAGAAGCAGAGTGCTGTGACTTGGTGGGGGTCTCGTAGGCAACGACAACTTCTTTACAATGGTTCCTAAATTGATGAATGTTTGCATGGGGGTACTGCATATCATGCATATTGTTGTCTCCATAGTAGTTGTTCAGAGTACAAGATGTAGGCATAAGATTTCTAAATACTATTGGTACAAATATTTCTTCTCGTTGAACTAAGAGAAAGTAGTTGTATGTATAGTACAACATTCCATAATAGTAGTGGGTTATCAGCAGAACTGGCAACATTAGAAGCTATTCACTTGAGGCTTTCATAGCTCACCGTACTAATATGGCTTTACTTTGTATGCCTTGTGGACTCCAAGGTAAAGCAAAACCTGTGTAACAAAACATGCAAATTAAAACAACATTTAGATAACATCTCATCCCAGAAAGAATGAGGATCATAAAAAAATTCAAGCAACAACAAATGTTGGAGAGGCTGTGGGGAAAAATTAACATGTTTCTACTGCTGGTGGGAATGCAGACTGGTGCAACCATTATGGAAATCAATGTGGAGACTCCTTGAGAAAGCAAGACTGAAAATCCCATTCAATTCATTTATCTCCCTACTGCGAACTTTCCCAGAAAAACTGAAAACATCATATCTTAGTGATGCTTGTGCTTCTATGTTTGTAGCAGCATAATTTGTGGTAGCCAAATCTTGGAAACAACAAAGGTACCCATCACCTGAAAAATGATTGGAAAAGATGTGCTTTTATACAATGGGATATTATTCAGCTATAAGGAATGAGAAGCTAGAAGACTTCATATATAAGTGGATGTATCTTGAACATATACTCATAATCGAAATAAACCAAACCTATATGTGTAAATATTATACAGTCTCCCTAGTGTAAGAACTCAAAAGAAGAAATAAAAATGGAAAGGCATAACATAGCTAAATGGAAATCAAGGATGTAAGGATTAAAAAATGAAGAGACAGCAAGCAGAAAAGTTATGAAAGATGGCAGAGGCAAAACCATGCACAGGATGAATTTGACCGTGGTTCTAAGAATCTCTAACAGGTTTTTCACACTGAGTATAGCGATGTGTAATGGTAAACCATGCTTGGAATTCCTGTCATTCTGGCCTTTTAGATGTGTGCTGCTTCTAATGTCATTTAAACTATTGCTATACTCTCAGGTAAATATTTGCTTTAAAACAAACAAACAAGCAACAACAAAAAAAGATAATAAAAGAGACAATGGTCCTAAGAATCTCCAATAGGTTTTTGACACTGAGGATAGGAACGTGTAAGGCTAAAATCATGCTTGGAATGCTGGTCATTCTGGTCTTTAGATGTGTGCTGCTTCTAATGTCACCTCAATTATTGCTATACTCTCTCAAGTAAATGTCTGTTTTAAAAAAATAAAAAAGGGTAATTTAATTTCTTGATAATAACCATTTTCGTCCTGAGGGAAGATAAAATCTAGGTGTTTTCTAATGTGTGTTTATCTAATAATTGTCAATGTTGAATACTTCTTCACATCCTTAATGGTCATTTGTAATTCTGAGAAATGTCTATCCATTTCATTTGTCCATTGATTTGACTGGTCTTTTTATTTTGGGGATCTAATTTTTTTAGTTTTTTATATCCTCTAAATATTAGCCGTTTGTCTGAAGAACAGTAGGCAAAGTCTTTTTTTCCCCATTTAGTATGTTGGCTCCTCTCTCTGTTGATTATTTCTCTTGTTGTGAAGAATCTTTTCAATTTGATATGAACCCATTTGTTGGTTCTGAGGTTCCTGCACAACTGGGGTTCTGTTCAGAAAATTCTTGCCTCTACCCATGTCTTCAAGGATTTTGCCTATTTTACCTTACAGATGATTGTTCCTGTCTCAATATTTAAGTTTTTGAACTGTTTTAGTTTTAGTATAGTACATACTAAGAGATATGGTTCTAGATTCAATCTTCCGCATGCAGACATCTAGTTTTCCTAGCACCATTTATAAAAGAGGTTACCCTTCTGCTAGTACATGTTTTTGTCAGCTTTGTCAAAAGTCAAATATTTGAATGTCCCTTGTATTATTTCTCCATCTTCTATTCCATCAGCCTTTATGTTTGTTTTATGGCAGCACCATGTCATTTATCACTATTGCTTTGTAGTATAATTGCAAATCTAAGAGTGAGTCTCTCTTCTTTATGCAGTATAATATTGTCTTCCCCTGTTGAAGATTTAGTTTCATTCTCTCTAAAAATTTGGGTCTCCCACTTGGGAAAATAAGGTAGGAGGACTTCCATGGATTTTTAGCCAGCTTGGGTTACACAGTGGGTTCAAGGCTATCTTGAACTATATAGTGAAACCCTGTCTCAACCAACAACAATAACAGCAGCAGCAGCAGCAGCAGCAGCAGCAGCAGCAAAAACAACTTTGTGTTGAGATACTAGCCCAGGCAGGCCTCCACTTCACTGAGAATACAGTCTTTATCAAAAGATGGCTTGAAGTTTTCAGTTCTTCTGGGAAAATTCCCAGTAGGGGGATAGCTAAGAATGGTTAAAAAAAATGTGGTATTTTTATACAGTGGAATACTACTCATCCATAAAGAATGATAAGTTTGAAGACTTCATATATAAATGGATGTATATTGAACATACACTCATTAGTGAAATAAACCAGACCTATATGTGTAAATATCGTATAGTCTCCCTAATATAAGAACTTTAAAGAAGGAAACAAGAACTTAAGGGCATAACACAAAACCATACACTTATGTACACAGGATGAATCAGATATTGGTCTCAAGAACCTTCAAAAGGTTCAGCATATTGACTATAGCACAATGTAACGCTAAAACCATGTTTGGAATACATGTCACTCTTGTCTTTTTGATATGTACTGCTCCGGGTGTAAACTTAGTTACTGTCATTCTCTCAAGAGTAGTACTTGAAAATAAGAGACTGGGCCAAAAACCATATTCTTGACAGGCTACAATTTTGTATTTCCTTGAATTTCCAAATATCTGTGTCAAAATTGTGTAACTGCTTATATCACATTGTATGGAAAGTTATTAGAGTATCAATGATGGTCAGAAAATATCATTTACAAGCTAAGTCAAAGATATTTGATATTCAGAAAGCCAGTGATGATAAGCCCAGTACCTATGTTATAGAGTAATAGTATCACAAAGCTTTTCTGCTGGACAGTTGAGAATGTAAGCTAACAGACTGACAACTGGAGAAAAAGAAGGGCTATAAGGATAGCCAATATTTTGGCCCTAGCCCTTCAAGGTCAATAAAGACCCAGGATATAAGAGAACCTGTGCTGTAATATCCTATAACTCAGAGGTGTCCCAAATTTCCTGGTCAAGGAGATTATGGGACCTCAGAGGAAAGGGATGAATGAACTGTGGTGCATCTAAGGAGAGT